>JBBPBX010038690.1:0-30263 GCA_038048925.1 Garcialebias charrua
ATGTATATATGTATATGTTATATGTATATATATATGTATGTATATATATATATATATGTTATATATTGTCAAAGTGTGCAGGACTTTTATGTTGAAAACAGACTGACTTAAGACACACAGCAAATTCACGTTCACGCACACACACACAAAACCAGATTAATAACACATATATGATCACTCACAGGCCCTGAGTACAGGGTGTACAGAAACACAATTTTTATATATGGTTTTTATCCCTTGGTGTTTGACCTAGCCTAGATTAGTTTAATTTTTATGACATTTTAAACTCATAAACAGACATATAAGACATGTGTTTTTATTTTTAGGCTTTGTTTGTATTTTAGTAAACTGTCTTTGAGTTATTGTATGGCATTTTCAGTTAACCCTGTGCTATAAGAAATATAAGATTGAGTCAGGCCTCACATTAACACACGCACAGCAAAGGTCATATATGCATGTTCACTCAGGCCCAGGAGGAGGCCTGAACAGAATTAGGTCAAGTAGATAAGAACGCAAGAAGGTTGCAGAGGGAAACCTTTCCGCTGTTGGTTTTGCCGTGTTGTCATACAGAACTCCCCAAAATAAATAAAAAGAACACTTTGTTAGACGATCTGAAGGCCTCTTAAAACAGAGCTCTGTGATTCAAGGCCTGTTAAAAATGAAAAGAGTTTTTAAAGCATTTAAAACAAAGATCCATCCATCCATCCATTTTCTTCCGCTTATCCGGGGTCGGGTCGCGGGGGTAGCAGCCTAAGTAGGGAGGCCCAGACTTCCCTCTCCCCAGCCACTTGGAGCAGCTCCTCTGGGGGAATCCCAAGGCGTTCCCAGGCCAGCCGAGAAACATAGTCCCTCCAGCGCGTCCTGGGTCTTCCTCTGGGTCTCCTCCCGGTGGGACATGCCCGGAACACCTCACCAGGGAGGCGTCCAGGAGGCATCCTAACCAGATGCCCGAGCCACCTCAACTGGCTCCTCTCGATGTGGAGAAGCAGCGGCTCTACTCCGAGTCCCTCCCGGATGACTGAGCTTCTCACCCTATCTCTAAGGGAGAGTCCAGCCACCCTGCGGAGAAAACTCATTTCAGCCGCTTGTATCCGAGATCTTGTTCTTTCGGTCATAACCCAAAGCTCATGACCATAGATGAGGGTGGGAACGTAGATCGATCGGTAAATTGAGAGCTTTGCCTTTTGACTCAGCTCTCTCTTCACCACGACAGACCGGTACAGCGCCCGCTTCACTGCGGACGCTGCACCTATCCGCCTATCGATCTCACGCTCCAGTTTTCCCTCATTCGTGAACAAGATCCCGAGATACTTAAACTCCTCCACTTGGGGCAGGACCTCCTCCCCGACCCGGAGAGGGCACGCTACCCTTTTCCGGCTCAAGACCATGGCCTCGGATTTGGAGGAACTGATCCTCATCCCGGCCGCATCGCATTCAGCTGCAAACCGCTCCAGTGAAAGCTGTAGATCACGAGCTGATGAAGCCAATCCACCTCTTTCGCCAAAAGCTCATGTAGGCCGCCATGACAGTCCGGTGCCGCCCCCTCCCGGTGGTAAACTTCCGCCGGAACCCGGAAGTCCTGTAGTGTGTGGTTTGCTGTGAAAAACAAGCCAGGACACCAGTTTATTTTCTCTCGTTTTTTTAATTTTTGGGGTTGTTTCTTGCTGGGTTAGAGGGTGTTACAGCCAGGTATACGTTTGAGCAACGCGCTGTTGTAAACGTGAAGGATCTACGTCCATCGGAGGAGCTGTCAGCTGCTCCTTCCTCTGTCTGACTCAGCCTCGGACCTGCTCTCGAAGACGTCGCGCTCCGATCAACTTTAGTTCGGTAAACAAAATATTCTATATAAATCATTTTGTGAAACCATGTCAGAACAATATCGGAGTATAACCGTCTGTTTAGTAGCTGTTTTTTTTTGTTTTTTTCATGATTTAGCGTCTGTACTGCTGTGATAATGCTGTGGTTAGCTTAGCATGTAGCTACTTTAAAGGCTAACTTCCAGACGGTAACACTCACAACAAAGTGCTGGTTCTTGAGCCTGGACTTTTTTTTTGGCTGTGTTATTTTAGTTAAACTGTTATTTAGCTGGTTATATGATTGAGACAGTTTACACATCTTTTTTCAAAGACAGACCGTGTCAACAATGACTAGGCCTCAAAACCTGACCCGTCATTAAACCAGAGTTATTAAAGCACATTTAAAATAATGATGTAAATTAAAGAGGAGAAAAGTGCACATGAAGCTACATTTGTACTAAAATGTGAGTAAATAAAGAATTTACTTAACAAATCTGTCATTAAATAATATAACTGTGTGTTGCACACGTGTTTATACAGTATTATTTATATTTATTTATATTATTTAATGACAGATCTGTTAAGTAAATGCTTTATTTACTCATTTTAATACTAATACTGCACTGTACACACTGTCTATGACAAGACAAGTTTTCTTTTTCTACTTTACAGAAGACTGAAGCCACGAGATCCATCCAGAGATAAGATCCTACATTAAGTAAATGCTTTATTTACTCATTTTAGTACAAATACTGTACTGTACACACTGTCTATCACAAGACAAGTTTTCTTTTTCTACTTTACAGAAGACTGAAGCCACGAGATCCATCCAGGGATAAGATCCTACATTAAGTAAATGCTTTATTTACTCATTTTAGTACAAATACTGTACTGTACACACTGTCTATGACAAGACAAGTTTTCTTTTTCTACTTTACAGAAGACTGAAGCCACGAGATCCATCCAGGGATAAGATCCTACATTAAAGTCCATGACCCACCATGTTTTCAAATTGCATCGCCATTAATATTTATTAGTTTATTTAAAAATAATACAGGAGCGTTTATTTATATTGTAGAGAAATAATGCAAAATGTGTTATTTCATGATTTATAGCAGATTTTAGCAGAAGCTCCGGGAAGATCTGCCCCTCTCCAAATATGGGCATTCACATCACTAAAGATTCCGCCTTGGAGTTACAGGCGGAGTTTTAATAAGCCTTCATCAACTTCCATGACCGCTGCTCTAAGAGAGGAAAAAAAAAAGAGAAGCGGTCGCTCACTGATGTCTGTCATATTCTGAGCAGCATCCACGTAGACATACTAGTTTAATTCGCTTGATCGCGACAAATTCATTCATTTCCGCATCGCCTTTTTATTCTCTCCCCTGACCAGACAGGTCGGGAGTAGAAAGGCAGTCGCAGCGCGGAGCTCTGAGCGCGCGGGCTTCCCCGTGCTCTCCCGTGCTCTCCCGTGCTCCAGCAACAAGACTGGGACAGAACCGAGCAGAACCGAGCCCCGGCACGAACTTCAAAGCTGATGGAGCGGAACGGGGAGCCAGGGAGAAGCCGCGCGGCTCGCTCCTCTCTGGGCAGAGGAGAGGAGAGCAGCCAGCAACAGTCGCAGCGGTGTTATATCTTATTAAAAAGGTCTATAAAATAAATAAAAAATAAAAGCAGACCACTGGTCCAGTTGTACACAAAAATGCACCAGGAAATATGCAGTTTTACTCTCACTCTCATAAACCTCCATGGAAACTCACTCCTACCTTCTGCCTTGCTTTCTGGGTGGAGATCAATGTAACAAAAGGCATGACCCTTCGGGACTCTTCGGCCAGGTTTCCGGATTCATTCGGGAGTGGGTTTTTTTTTTTTTTTTTTTTTTAACCCTCGCCTGGCCCAAATGCAAAAATGAAAATAAAATTCATAAAATACTACAGTAATTCTCCAATATGGTGAATTGTTACTGTCACGGTGGGTGTTGTCCTTTAAGTAAATGCTTTATTTACTCATTTTAGTACAAATACTGTACTGTACTGTTCACACTGTCTATCACAAGACAAGTTTTCTTTTTCTACTTTACAGAAGACTGAAGCCACGAGATCCATCCAGAGATAAGATCCTACATTAAGTAAATGCTTTATTTACTCATTTTAGTACTAATACTGTACTGTACACACTGTCTATGACAAGACAAGTTTTCTTTTTCTACTTTACAGAAGATTGAAGCCACGAGATCCATCCAGAGATAAGTTTGTACACCTGGGTCCAGTCTCAGATCTACACCTTGGATTCCTGTGGAGTTGGCTGAAATCGGACAGTTCCACATGAAGAGAAATCTGTTCAGTTTGCTGGTCTCCATCATTGCTTGTTGAATTGGTTTTGATCTTTATTTTATGCCAATTCATTTTCATTAAGACAACACCACCCACAGTTGTCATATTGTACACTATTCAGTTTCAACCGTTTTAAATGTATAATTATAGCTTTTAATCTGAACTTTGTCAGTCTCCTGGGTGATGAAAACTTATAAGCAAAATGAATGTTTTTATGCTTTGCACATGTGAATAAAAACACTGGCCTAAGAACAATCAGGACCTTTAGTTTTTATTTATGTGTATTACTATGAGTAGTATGGGTGACATCACAATGAAACTACTTCACATTATTAGACATTGAACGGTGTATTTTAATTATTGAAATAACAAAAAGAACAAATGTAAATGAACAGCAGATTTATTTATAGAAGATTTTAACTCGTTTGTTGCTGTGTAAGACTGCACAAAACTTCTGGACTTCTGGAAGTCGAGTTTCCATCCATGTCCTGGGAGTCTGCTGGTGATTGAAGATTCTACGACCTGAGAGAGGACCTTAACACAGAAATTTTTAGATATGGAGTACATAATTTCTTGTTTTTTTTTTGTATATAATATATATACTACACACCATGAATGTTTTTGTTGAAAAGCTTATGTAATATTGTACGTATGAAATCAACTGAATAATGACTTCTTATTTTGTTTTATTCAACCACAATGTAACAGGTTCTTTAAATGGCAACACATGGTTTTCTCAAAACAAAAATGTACATATTTCATATTATCTTGTCTTTGAATATTGCAGAAAATATATAACTACTGTACTTTATCATCAACTTGTTAATTAAACAGCATGTGTTTCAACTTTGTACATTTCACTTGTGCTGTGACATTTTCAACAAATTTTATATTAAATGTCTGCTTTCATTCACAGCACAGACTTGAACTCTGACTATATTAATGTCTGGCTGTGATCTAAATATTCTGATATCAGATGTCATGTACCTTCCACAGTGTGTCCAGTCAGCCTGTCCGTGAGCAGTGAGATAAGACGTTATCTGTGCTTCACATGTCACTACTCACGGACTGAGCAGTGACAGCTGAGGCACAGTTAACGTCTTATCTTCGCAGCTTTTTAAAACATCCTTGGAACGTATCCACCTTTGCTGTGCTGCCATTTACGTTAGGTAAAGGTAACTTATGTGTAAATAAATAAATAAATCGCTAGCAAAGACGTTACCCCACAAACGTAAACAAGAGCGCGGGACCGCGGGCGGAAGTACACCCCCGGCTTCCGCTATGAATTATGGGTAGTGGCGGGAAATCTAAAATAAGGTGGATAGGACCACATCATCTGCAAAAAACAGAGAAGCGATTCTAAGGCCACCAAAACGGATCCTCTCAACACCTTGGCTGCGCCTAGAAATTCTGTCCATAAAAGTTATAAACAGAATCGGTGACAAAGGGCAACCTTGGCGGAGTCCAACTCTCACCGGAAACGAGCCTGACTTACTGCCGGCAATGCGGACCAAGCTCTGACACCGGTCGTACAGGGACCTAACAGCCCATATCAATGGGCCTGGTACCCCATACTCCCGGAGTACCCCCACAGAACCCCCCGAGGGACGCGGTCGAATGCCTTTTCCAAGTCCACAAAGCACATGTAAACTGGTTGGGCAAACTCCCACGCACCCTCCAGGACCCTGTTGAGGGTGTAGAGCTGGTCTAGTGTTCCACGACCAGGACGAAAACCACACTGCTCCTCCTGAATCCGAGGTTCGACTATCCGACGGACCCTCCTCTCCAGAACCCCTGAATAGACCTTACCAGGGAGGCTTAAGAGTGTGATCCCTCTATAGTTGGAACACACCCTACGGTCCCCCTTTTTGAATAGGGGAACCACCACCCCAGTCTGCCAATCCAAGGGAACTGCCCCCGATGTCCACGCGATATTGCAGAGTCGCGTAAGCCAACACAACCCCACAACATCCAGAGCCCTAAGGAACTCAGGACGAATCTCATCCACCCCCGGAGCCTTGCCACCGCGGAGCTTTTTAACCACCTCGGCGACCTCCGCACCAGAGATTGGAGAGCCCGATCCAAAGTCCCCAGGCTCCGCTTCCTCAGTGGAAGACGTGCCAGTAGGATTGAGGAGGTCTTCGAAGTATTCCGCCCACCGACTCACAACATCCCGAGTTGAGGTCAACAGCACGCCATCCCCACCATAAATGGTGTTGGTCGCGTACCGCTTTCCCCCCCTGAGACGCCGGATGGTGGACCAGAATCGCCTCGAAGCCGTACGGAAGTCATTCTCCATGGCCTCTCCGAACTCCTCCCACGCCCGAGTTTTTGCCTCAGCAACCACCCGAGCCGCATGCCGCTTGGACTGCCGGTACCTATCTGCTGCTTCCGGGGTCCCACAGGCCAAAAAGGCCCAATAGGACTCCTTCTTCAGCTTGACAGCATCCCTCACCGCCGGTGTCCACCACCGGGTTCGAGGGTTGCCACCACGACAGGCACCAACAACCTTGCGGCCACAACTCCGATAAGCTGCCTCGACAATAGAGGCGCGAAACATGGCCCACTCGGGCTCAATGTCCCCCGCCTCCCTCGGAACGTGTTCAAAGCTCTCCCGGAGGTGGGAGTTAAAGCTCCGTCTTACGGGAGACTCTGCCAGACGTTCCCAGCAGACCCTCACAATACGTTTGGGTCTGCCAGGTCTGACCGGCATCCTCCCCCACCATCGGAGCCAACTCACCACCAGGTAGTGGTCAGTTGACAGCTCCGCCCCTCTCTTCACCCGAGTGTCCAGGACATGCGGCCGCAGATCAGATGAGACGACAACAAAGTCGATCATTGAACTACGACCTAGGGTGTCCTGGTGCCAAGAGCACATATGGACACCCTTATGCCTGAACATGGTGTTCGTTATGGACAATCCATGACGAGCACAGAAGTCCAACAACAGAACACCACTCGGGTTCAGATCAGGGGGGCCGTTCCTCCCAACCACACCCCTCCAGGTCTCACTGTCATTGCCCACGTGAGCGTTGAAGTCCCCCAGCAGAACAAGGGAGTCCCCAGGAGGCGCACCCTCCAATACCCCCTCCAAGGACTCCAAAAAGGGTGGGTAATCTGCGCTGCCGTTCGGCGCATAGGCACAAACAACAGTCAGAGCCCGTCCCCCCACACGTAGGCGAAGGGAGGCTACCCTCTCGTTCACCGGGGTGAACCCCAACGTACAGGCACCAAGATGGGGGGCAACAAGTATGCCCACTCCTGCTCGGCGCCTCTCACCAGGGGCAACTCCAGAGTGGAAGAGTGTCCAACCCCTCTCAAGGAAACTGGTTCCAGAGCCAGAGCCATGCGTTGAGGTGAGTCCGACTATTTCTAGCCGGAACCTCTCAACCTCACACACTAGCTCAGGCTCCTTCCCCACCAGAGAGGTGACATTCCATGTCCCAATGGCCAGCTTCTGTAGCCGAGGATCAGACCGCCAGGGTCCCCGCCCTCGGCCACCACCCATTCCACAATGCACCCGACCCCTTTGGCCCCTCCCACAGGTGGTGAGCCCATGGGAAGGGGGACCCACGTCTCCTCTTCGGGCTGTGCCCGGCCGAGCTCCATGGGTAAAAGCCCGGCCACCAGGCGCTCGCCAACGTGCCCCTCCTCCGGGCCTGGCTCCAGAGTGGGGCCCCGGTGACCCGCGTCCGGGCGAGGGAACATTGTTTCCATTTATATTACTCATCATAAGGGGTCTTGTTAAAACAAAGATAATTAAAATAAAATGTAATCTTTGAATAAGCAATTTTTGAACCATGCTACAGCAGCCAGACAAGCAGCTCTAGCGCACACACACACACAAGCACATGAGCAGGTCTCTCTCTGAGCAGAAATAGGTCAGATGAGATAAAAAAGTGCACACTTTTACAAACTCACAGAGGAAGAGCTGCGGAGGAGTTTGTAGGCTCTTAATAAACAGTTCACTTCTAAATCAAACACATATAATTATATAAAAAAAGTGTTCTTATATGAAACAAAGTGTGATAAGTGATTGAATATGTGAAGTGTGTGTCAAGTAATTAACTGAAGATGCAGGATTATGTATTGTGAGTAAATGTATGTTATTTTATGTTTTCTTTTAAGATTCACAGCAAACCAAAGAGGTTCTCCACTGCTGGGTATTGATGATAGTTTTGAATATTACACAACACGTTACAAAAGTGTTTTTTCCACAGTTTTGGTAAATGTAGGTAAAAGTTGAGGATCTAGGTGAAAGTTGAACTTGTTCTGACTGAAAAATTGGAACTTTGCCCAAATGACAGATGGCATTAAGTAATTCTCTGCTAAGGGAGGGTGACAGCTGAAAGAGACATTATGTCACCAAACTCTGTCCAGGAGGCTGGGAGGAGGTGTAAAAAGTTACCTCACCATTGACCAATAGAATGACAGGAAGATGACATATGGTCTAGAATAAGTGGGGGTCAAACCCTTTTCTTGACTACTGTATAAATAAGGCTGTTTGAGAAGAGAAGGGGGCTGAAGATTTTTTGAAGACCATTTGGATATTACTGGACAAAGACGGACGCTCTGGAACTAAAAAGAAGAAGATAGAATATTTTAAAAAGACTCCTTGGACCAAAAAAGGAGATCTTTTTGCTTCAGCCTGGATCCCTTGCTATTCTTCTTCAAAATTGGATTAATTGCAGAGCTGGAATATAGCCTCAAATCTTGATTCAGGATTGAGGTATTTTTTCCTTACCTTTGGTAAATAGCCCCTGTGGAGTTGCCGACAGAAGGTAAGGAAATATTCCCATTCTTGTCCAGAGCATTAAAATTATATTAAATTTAGTATAACAAGCAACAAGACTGCTACTACCTGAAGACGGAAAATCAGTTACAAGGATTCCTCTGTTGATGAAAAATTAAAGTGATTTTGGGAGAAGCTCTGAGCGCTGACGGAGTGCCGCAAGGCTGTTTACGTTAGTGGAACACGGTGTACTTTTTATCTCAGCTCTGCTGTTGAAGGTCTCTCGTCAGCACCACAGAATAAAATGATGGATTAAACATCATTTAAAGGAAAATACTATTTTTCTGAACCCTTGATGTGAAGGAAGACATCAGCCCGGAGACCTGGCCATGGAGGACTGATTGTTTAAAGTCTGAGAGAACAGGATGTTCTTTCTTGTCACAGCCTGCTTTGAAAGCCTTGTCCATCCGCGTCGCACAACAAGCTTCGATTAATTAAAAGCTGTTTTTCTGTGGAATACCATTTCTCCTGATTTGAAAAGATTTTTTGTGGAACAAACAAATTCTTTTTGATTTAATTCAACTATTAATTAAGTTACTGTTTTGGGTCATCCGAGACCGACCCCAGAGCAGGATCTGCCCACTGAAGGCTGACTGGCCTTGGACTGAGAACTGAGAAAACACGGTGTACTCTTTATCTCCATCCTGCTGAAAGTACCTCATCAACTGGACAGAACCAAGAATCTTGTGGAAAAAACTACAAGCTTTGATGAATTAAAGCAGAGAGTCAAGAGTGCAACGGGCGAGTTGTTTCTGTAAGTACACTATGTTCCATTTTTAGGCTCCGGATTAAGGATTTCTTCCTTTCTGTCAGCAACAGAATAAAAGGAATTTAGAGGGAGTCTTGTACACGGTATCAACATTTGGGAAGATTCCAGGTCTGTGTTCTGAGGCCTGAGGTTTCGTAGTATTGGATAAGGGTACACGACGTACTTTTTGGGCTCCGGCCGGCTAAGGAAGGCCTTTTTATCAGGATCGCAGAACAACTGAATGGATTACAATATCTTTGAATGGATATAACACTTTTGTGGAATAATTGATTGGCCTAAAAGGATTACCAGATTTTTTATGGAATACAACAGTTTTTGAATGGATTAAAACTGGGATTTTTAACATAACAGCATCACCTGGAGGTTTTTCTGTAAAAAAACAACAAGATTTCCTGATGGGATTATAATACAAGTTTTCCTGGTGGAAATAAAAACACAAATTGGAACACAACAAGATTACCTGGATGGATTAAACATATTTAATTGGAATCAGATTATTGTAGAATAAACCAACATTTTTGAAGATTATACAAATTATTCATTGGATTGCAACTCAATTCAATTGAGCTGAAAACACCGTAAAGCCTAGCGTGTGGAAGACACCTTTTGGTGAGTTGTTGAATCTTTTAACTCTTTAGATGCAAGTCATGTAACTTGATGAAATCTTTTCTGTAGTAAGAAGTGCTTATGCTGTTAAATCCCCTGCAAATATTAAATAAAGAAACATAAAACGTACAAATTTGGATTTTTCATTTAGTCATTTGATATTAAATAATGGAAAACTTGGTTCAAGATAACAACAAAGATTATTGGAGGTTTTGAATGGTTGTATTAGCCAAAAAGAGATAAACAACATCCTAGGATCTTATTTTCCAAGATCCTAAAATTTATTAGGCCGGAAACAATTACGATCTACAAGAGGTAAGCTGTCGTTTAATGCACGTTTCTCTGGAAGATACGATCTGACTCCATTCTGCTAAGTCAGGCTATTTATCGGGGTGAAAGAAAAGGATGTGATGTGCAGATGCAGACAGTGAACAAGCCTAAGTGAATTACCTCGTCTCAGCCTTAATCCTAACCTTACGGACACATTGGGTAATACTCGTGTGCAATGATAAAACTTAAAGCATTAGGCTGGAGTGAGGACTTGTTGCAAGGTCCTGCGGCTAACCTCACTCACGTAGAATGACAATATACACACATACGTATGTGTATACAGGTAGTCCTCGACTTACGAGCACACCAACATACGAGGTTCCGAACTTAGGAATAGGTATCTCATTAAAAACATTTTTTTTAAATAAATGAATATATGTACAGTACTGTACAGTCGGCAAGCACTTAGCCTATCCTGATACAGTTTTTAAAGATGAAAGAGTGAGTTGAATTGTCTCCTTTTCACATAAAGTGAAAGTAACTCCCTTTATGTGAATGGAGCCTGCTGGGGAGGAGGGAGACAATTCACTCCTTAACTGTGTTAGGATAGGCTAAGTGCTTGGTTACTGTACAGTATTGTACATTTATCTACAGTATTTATTAAAAAAAATTTTTTTTTAATAAATAGATAAATGTACAGTACTGTACAGTCACCAAGCACTTAGCCTATCCTAACACAGTTTTTAAAGATGAAGGAGTGAGTTGAATTGTCTCCCTCCTCCCTGCAGGCTCCATTCCCATAAAGGGAGCTAGCTCCCTTTATGTGAAAGGGAGACAATTCAACTCACTCCTTCATCTTTAAAAACTGTGTTAGGATAGGCTAAGTGCTTGGTTACTGTACAGTACTGTACATGTATTCATTTATTTAAAGACCGTGTAAAGTAAATTTCAAAATTTTCTTCAATACACATTATAAATGTCATAATTGTAATGTTGTAAATGAGTAAAAAGTTTCAAAATTGTAGCTAAATTAATTTTGGAGTTATAGATGAAACTGTGTATAAAGATATGTCTGTTTCAGGATTTTTTAGGCGTGTTTTAAATGTGACCGCGTTTCATCACGCGGTCTTCTTAAGTATAGCCCCGCCCCCTGCAGCTCCAGCCGTATAAATTGTTCTTCGCCTCCGTGGAGCCGTTCACTCGCGAATCGCAGCTTCTTTCTTTTTTCTTCTATTTTTTATTGCTAAGCCTGTGCCCTACAACTTCACAAGCTCCTTTTTTGCTAAGAAAATGCGACAGGTCCATTGCATACTTAGTTATCAATGTGATTACTCTTTATTTTAATCACCAACACAGACCCCGCATGCGATGTGACCGGGTCGGACCGGGTGCAGAGAGTCCGCTCATCTTTTAAAATAGCGCTCATTATTAAACACATAACAGCGGAGTTATGAAGTATAGTTGTGTCCTCAACTTTAAAAACAAAACCAGAGTTGTTTGTGCACTAAAAACAGCGTAACTCTTGGAAAAAGGTGCTGCTGTTACAGCCAGAACTCAGATAAAAACGGAGCAGGTGGATCTCTGCTTCACCCGTCTGCCTCTCCACACACTGCGCTGAAACCACGCCCACGCGCTGACACGCCCCCAGCGTTGCAGACCAGGGCACAATTATGTTTTTTCCTTATTTTTGAGACTTAATTTTATAAGGTAAACAATGTTTTTAATCAGTCAGATTTATATGGGTGATTAATAACACATATGTATGCCGTGTGACAAACTCAAAACACACATTTAATTTTACTTTACTCGGTCTTTAAAAAAAAATTGTGATCCAACTTACGAATTTTCGACATACGAGCGGCCCGTAGGTACGGAACTCGCTCGTAAGTCGGGGACTATCTGTATATATATACACACATATATGTGTATACATATATATATATGTGTATAATATATATATATATACATATATATTACACATATATATGTACACATACATATATACATACATGCATATATATCCCTTTATGGGAATGGAGCCTGCAGGGAGGAGGGAGACAATTCAACTCACTCCTTCATCTTTAAAAACTGTGTTAGGATAAGCTAAGTGCTTGGTGACTGTACATTACTGTACATTTAACTATTTCTTAAAAAAAAATATTTTTAGGGCTGCAACTAACGATTATTTCAATAATCGATTAATCGGCCGATTATTTTTTCGATTCATCGATGAATCGGCAAAAAAAAAAAAAGGAAACAAGTTTTAATTATCACCTCTTTATTCCAAAATTTGACTGACATATCAAATCGCACAAAAAACAGGTTGCTACTTGACTATTCTGTTAGTAAAATATTGAATAATTAAAAAATAAAGTTAGTCAGCTTCAATAAAAAATAAATGTACACAAACATATATACAAATGTATGATTTATACCTGCACAAAATGTAGCTACTTTGTAAAATGTGTTTTTGAGGGACAAGTGTAACCTGGATTAAAGGTGTGGGTTGTTTTAACCTGGATGGGACGGCTGTGGCTGAGTTCACTGCAAAAACGTAAAATCTTACCAAGTCTAATTTTCTAATTTCAAGTCAAAACCTCTTATCACACTTAATATAAGTCAAAAACATATTTCTAAGTAAGACATTACAACTTGTTTTGAGACAATGCATCTTGAAAATCTTGATAAGGCAAAAAGTCTTGAAAATATCTTGTTTTGAGTCATTTCTTATTTGAAACAAGCTTTTTTGACATTTCATTAACATTTGCAGTTGTCGTGAGGTTTGTAAAACGTGAAAAATCTTGTTTCAAGATAACAAACTAACTTGAATTAAGACAAATCTGCTTCTTTGATCAGCATGCCCACTCAAAGTATTAAACATTCTTTTTATACAGGTTCTGTTTAACTTTGAACAGACTCCATTGTCCTATTACAATTTCTTTAAACCAATAGTTCATTAACATTTTCTACATTGTATTTTTTTCCAAGGCTGAATACTACATAAACATACCTACTGTGCAGTTTATATTAAAGAGACAAATAATGCAGGTTCATTTCACATATTTATTTTAACATATAATTTAACATATAATTGATTTTAATAAAATAAATATGTGGTTAGGACAGATTAAACGGCCGTGGGACGGCCGTGGCATAGTGGTAATGGCAGTCGTCCCCCGATCAGAAGGTTGGAGGTTCGAATACCGGTTCCCCACACCATGTGTTGTTGCGTCCCCGGGCAAGACACTAAACCCCGAGTTGCTGGTAGGACTGGATGGCGCCTTGCATTGGTCTGCCGCTACTGGTGTATGAATGGGTTTACGAATGGGTGGATGGTTGGTATTGTAAAGCGCTTTGGGGCCCCTCATAGGGGGCTGGAAAACGCTATATAATTAAGCTTCATTTACCATAAACATATTTTTCTACGTTTGAGACAAGGGGAAAAAATAGTAAAAAAGGGATTTCTGGGTATGGGCTCTCTGAGGGAGGAATCAATGTTAACAAGATTAAGAATAGGTCATATGAATCTGAACAGTACTTTGTTTATTATAGGGAAACACAATAGTGGACGTTGTGACTTTTGCCAGGATACAGAGTCAGTGCAGCACGTCATTTTGGAATGTTTTAAATATTCAGATGAAAGGAAAACTCTACTTGACCAAATGAAAAAAGAAGTCAATTTGAAGAGCGTTTTGGAATATACTGCAAAATATCACATCATGGTGATGCTGATATGTTTTCTTGTTGCTGTGTTCATCTGTGACCATCTGTGACCATCTGCTCATACAAACTCATGTTCGTGCTGCTGTTTATTCCCACTATATTAGGCTTAGTGTATTACTAGTTGATGTTTTTCTTAGTTAGTTCTCGATGTTATTACTGTTTTTCTCTTTCATTTGTTGTTGGATGTAACTGGGACCTCGTGTACATAATCTCGTTTTCATCTCATGTACCACATGCGGTGCAAATGACAATAAAGACTCTCTGACTCTGACTCTGAATGGGGATCTAGTTAAGGTGGATGTAAATACTTTGTTTTACTTGACATCAACAGGCTTTTTATTTTTATTTTATTTTTTATTTTATTATTATTTCAATACAGATACAGTTACAATTTTAAGAATGTGAACAAAAAAGAACAAGACAAAAAAGTTCATGCTCAATAATCCAGGTATCAAATCCAATAATTCTCAATCAGGTCATCTTTTTTTTAATTTATTTTTATTTATAGAAAAAAACAAGTACAAAAAAAACTTACAATGTCAAACATGGCTCGAGACTTAAGGCATGCATAGCACAACAGAGAATAAAGGCACATAAACAAAAACAAAAATGTGTCTTGGGCAGCTTACAACAGAAATTTGTTACAGATTGTTTTAGTTTTTAAAGCTTTTGCATTAGTACAATAGATAAGTAAGAAGAAATATAATTAGAAAACACTATAAATCTAGGTTTTAGCAAGGAGAATTTACAGCTGTGGATGTAAAATTTGGCTAATAGTAGTATTAAATTTACAACAAAAACTTTCTCACTTGAAATAGTTCATCTGGACAGTTTCTTTTTAGTAGAACAAGTCAACAGAAGAATTGAAGTAGTTTTGGGATGGTACCATTAGATGGCGGTAATACACCGGAAGGATGTAAGCTGCCGTAAACCTCACAGAAGAAGAAGAAGAAGAACTCTCAGCGCGTGCGGCGCAGTACGCATGCGCAGTCTTGGACATAGTAAAACTTGCGAGTCGTGACAGTGGCTTTTTAGGTAAGCTCTCTTACCTTTTCTCAAGTACGATAAAGTTATTTGTACAGAGTTTCTGTCGTTGTAATGCGCATTACACATTCTTATCGATGTTTAATCGTGTTTTTATAGCTCAACGTTGCAGCTGACGTGAAATAAAAAGAAGCGGCGCCGAACAGCGCTAGCGCTAGCTAGGAACAGCTAACAGCGTGGATAAGCTATGACGCGGTTGTGTCGACGTTAAGAGGTAACGTATTTATACAAAGTTGTTTATAATGTAGACTGAGACATGGACACAAGTTGTTGTAATGATCATACCAATATTAAATAAAAGTTTTTACGTCTTTAGTGACGTGTGTGTGTGCGAGCGCAGGCGATAGCCGCTGGTGCTATGTTGCTAAATGCTAACTGCACATTCTCCACCGGCGCAAAGGAAAAAAACTGAATTCCGCTACACTTGGCAATAAATTATTAAAAATATTGCAATAATACAATGGAGAGAACCCTACTCTTTTATGATTTGCTGTTGCTGTGAACATTAATACATATCTCAGTTAATAGTATGAAAACTGAATAACAATACAATTTTAAAATCAATAATGCATATAATTGTTATTGCTGGCTTGTCTCTAAATGCATGTCTCCCATCCATTCATGTACAGCTACTTTGAGACAGCAACAAAAAATGTGTTCAGTTGTTAGCTGCAGATGTGAATCTAAATTTGATTGAACTGAAATTTCAGATATCTAAGAAACTTCTAAATTTTCAAAATTTATAAACTACCTGTAAACAATTTTACTGGTTTAAAACAATATTAATGTTAAAAAAATGCTTTGTTGTAGCCAGTGCAATTAAGAAAAAGCTAGTACTTTGTGCAATGTGTGCTCAATGCCTAGTTTAATGGTATTATTATTAAGGTTTCTTTATTGTATCACAGATACCCACCAAAACATCACAGATACCCACCAAAACCTGAAATCACAGCAATGGCTAAAAGGATAGCTGTATTACCCCATGCTACAGGACCAAGGTTGAATTCATGGGTAAGTGAAATGCATCCAGTTAATGACCAAAGTTTTTTTATTTTGCACATTTTTATTGAGGATTTAAAAAAATGTAATTACCGGTAATGTGTTCTTAAGGTCACTGTGTTTGCGCAACTAAACCAAAGATTGCAGAATGTGAGGTCCCCTAAAAAACATCTCTTGAGTGGGAGACAATCAAAGTGGTAAAGCTGCAACTAACGATTCATTTCCTCAATAATAAATATGTCATAGCTTTAGTAGACTTAATAACATATGATGTTGGCCAGCATTTGTTGGAATTGATTAATTGGCTCATCTTTGCAGCTCTTCAAAGAGACGCCGTCTTGATGAGCACAGATGAGGCCATTTCGAGCGACTCAACAATCATTCTGGACCAGTCTACAGATGAGACTACCAGCACACCGACTCAGGCACTACTGACAAGGAGTTTGGTGAATTTAGTTTTGTATTTATTTTGTCTTGTTTTTGTTTTGTTTATCTTCCACAATCTGAATATTAACATTATGATTCATCATGCCAACAGAAAGATGTCTATGTGTTTCAGGAAAAACAAGCCCCCAAAGCCCCCAGGAAGCTCTCCCTCTCCTGTCCAGTTCTAAGAGTGAGTTTGTCCTACTTTATTTTGGTGGTGTGCATCTTTGTACTACTTTTGCAACTTCATGTGATTAGCATGACCGTATGTAACCCATCTAATCAAACAGAGGATTAAAGCTCCACTGACATCATCTTTTAACTTTCCATAAAATGGCACAACATATATATATATTAAGATTGACCTCTGATCGTTTTTGCTAAAACAATGTTAAATTAATTAAAATTCCTCTCAAAAATAGTGTAAAATTAGCGCCTTTTTTTACATGATAAATACTATTTTCCCGTCGCGCGATTATGACGTCAGACACAGACGAAGATGCAAACGCATCCGTCCGATTTAGCCATTTATAACTTTATGTTTCAGAGAAGCCAAAGTTATTTCGAGTAAACAGCAGGTTATAATTTTTTTTCAGTTCTTGGCATAAACCAACACAGACATGTTCCCGTTTTTAGTGTTTTACATGCTTTATATTAGTAGCTGTATTATGATGCGAAGCCACGGAGCTCCCAGGCGGGAGCTGAAACAGCTGCCGTAATCAGTGCGCACAACCCGGCATGAAAAAGAAAAACACACCGCTGGCTGAAGCCCTGAGCTCGATGGAATGTCCGGCGTAAAACTAACTTGACCGCGGTTTAATGTGACGCAGATGTGTTTATATAGCTCTGCTCTGCAAACATTGAACGTTGTTGTCTTGCGGTGTTGAGTGTAAAATATTTCCGTGACACAACGCACATGTTACGATGAAAAGTCGGCTAGCTGCTAGCATGCACTCACCAGTGTTGTCCGAATCGATCTTGCCACAGGAACAAGCGTCCAAGCTCCATGTAAACAATCCATCTTGCGAAAGAAACAAGCGTCCAGCTCCATGTAAACAATCCATCTTGCGAAAGAAACAAGCGTCCAGCTCCATGTAAACAATCCATCTTGCGAAAGAAACAAGCGTCCAGCTCCATGTAAACAATCCATCTTGCAACAGGAACAAGCGTCCAGCTCCATGTAAACAATCCATCTTGCGAAAGAAACAAGCGTCCAGCTCCATGTAAACAATCCATGAACAAACGACCCGCTCTTTCCAAACGATGTCAAAACAAACCCAACAGAGTACTCAGTCAGCCCCTCACGCTTGTAGCTGCCTGCAAACTATGAACTGGATTTCCTGAATGTGAGGCGGGTCTTGTTACTCTGGGTTCATGAGACACGCCTCCGTTCAGGAAATCCATTCCATAGTTTGAAGCCAACGTGCATCATGGGTTGGATCGATACGTAAACAAGGCTGGTATCGGTATGTGCCATGAGCATTGGTTCCGCTTCTGCTCGGAGGGCGGGCCAGGGTCCATCTTACACGGGCACGGGCCCGTGAGTAGAACCGCCACAGACTTTGGCTTCTCTGAAGACAAACCGCTAAAATATAACGTTTTAAATGGCTAAATTGGACGGATGCCTTTGCATCTTCGTCCATTGTATCAATGTGCGCAGTTGACGGAGTCTGTGTCTGACGTCATAATCGCGCGACGGGAAAATCCATATTTATCATGTGAAAAATAGGCGCTAATTTTAAACTATTTTTGAGAGGAATTTTAATTAATTTAACATTGTTTTGGCAAAAACGATCAGAGGTCAATCTTAATATATATATATGTTGTGCCATTTTATGGAAAGTCAAAAGATGATGTCAGTGGAGCTTTAAGTCAAATTTGGTTATACTGTATAAGCACATTTTCAGATTCATGTTTTTAAGCTTCATTTTGACACCTGGATTATTCTGATAATTCAAACATTTCCAGAAATGTAGATTAATTTATCTTTTTAATTACAATAATACATTATTATTTGAATGTTAATGAGAAATTGGTGTTATTATTTTTTAAAGAATAAACCTAACATATTTGGATATTAAAGTTTTCAAGGTGGAAAGAAACAAAATCTTTGCAGGTTGCTGGAAATATCTTACTCAAAATCATTTTTTTAATTGATACATTTTTTTCCATGGTTCTACATTAAAGCTCCACTGACATGATTTTTTAACTTTTCAAAAAATGGCACAACATATATAAATATTAAGATTGACCCCTGACCGTTTTTGCTAAAATAATGTGAAATGAATGAAAATTCCTCTCAAAAATAGTTTAAAATTAGCGCCGTTTTTTTACACGGTAAATTCGGGTTTTTCCGGTCACGTGATTGTAACGTCAGATAAAGAACTTTGCTCCAACCGCACATTGAATACAATGGACAAAAATATAAACGCATCCGTCGAATTTAGCCATGTAAAACTATAGATATTAGCGATTTGGCTTCAGTTCGTGAAGAAGAAGTTATTTTGAGTGATAAACAACAAACAGCAATGTTTCTTTTTGCCGTGTTGCTTGTTTTATTTCAGGAGAGGTTGCACATACATGAAGTGAGCACCAGATGTCAGCAAAGCTATCGTGAACTCTTACAGAGCTCTGTAATGGAGAAATATATAAACGTATCCGTCGAATTCAGCCATTTAAAACTGTAGATATTAGCGATTTGGCTTCAGTTCGTGAAGAAGAAGTTATTTTGAGTGATAAACAACAAACAGCAATGTTTCTTTTTGCCGTGTTGCTTGTTTTTTTCTCAGGAGAGGTTGCACATTCATGAGGTGAGCACCAGATGTCAGCAAAGGGCCCACTTCATGAATGTGAAACCTCCCCTGAAAAAAAAAACAAGCAACACGGAAAAAAGAAACATTGCTGTTTGTTGTTTATCACTCAAAATAACTTCTTCTTCACGAACTGAAGCCAAATCGCTAATATCTACAGTTTTAAATGGCTAAATTCGACGGATACGTTTATATATTTCTCCATTACAGAGCTCTGTAAGAGTTCACGATAGCTTTGCTGACATCTGGTGCTCACTTCATGTATGTGCAACCTCTCCTGAAATAAAACAAGCAACACGGCAAAAAGAAACATTGCTGTTTGTTGTTTATCACTCAAAATAACTTCTTCTTCACGAACTGAAGCCAAATCGCTAATATCTATAGTTTTACATGGCTAAATTCGACGGATGCGTTTATATTTTTGTCCATTGTATTCAATGTGCGGTTGGAGCAAAGTTCTTTATCTGACGTTACAATCACGTGACCGGAAAAACCCGAATTTACCGTGTAAAAAAACGGCGCTAATTTTAAACTATTTTTGAGAGGAATTTTCATTCATTTCACATTATTTTAGCAAAAACGGTCAGGGGTCAATCTTAATATTTATATATGTTGTGCCATTTTTTGAAAAGTTAAAAAATCATGTCAGTGGAGCTTTAACTTCTTGCACTGATTGCACTGGTGTTTCTAAACTTTTTTTTGGTTCACCAGCACAGTTTGTGCACCCAAATTTTCAACCGCGTCATATTTAACATGATAGTTTTACAGGTTCTCTCTTTATTTTATTTATTTATCTGGCTTATATTCCACAATCTTAAAATATGATTCATCATGCCAACAGAAATATGTCTTTGTGTTTCAGGAAAAACAGGACCTCAAAGCCCCCAGGAAAACTCTCCCTCTCCTGTCCAATTCTGATTGTGTGTTCGTCCAACTGCCTGCTCACGGTAGGAGATGTGCCCATCACATTTCCCAAAGACATTTTATGTTTAAACATTTGAAGTTGTAGTGGCTCCCTCATTTTTCATGGTGCCCAGTAGTATACTCTCCATTTTTCATAGCAAAAATAGTTTTTATTTTGTTGAGGGTGTTTTATATTATTTTTTAAAAATATAATCAAGTGTTAACTACAGTTGTAATTGGGAGTAGTAGTTGTTGCATTGCTCCTGAAACCATTGTGATAAAATAAATGTGTTGAAGTTAAAGAATACCTTTCATTTTTTGACATTACAGAAAATTTTTGAATGTTTTGACAAGACATGTATGTTATTACGTTTGTTGGTTAAATTTGATAACGGGTTGGAGAAACATCTGAAACATCTGTAGAACTAAAAATGAGTAAAAGTTTTAGGGATGTATACTAATTTTAAGCATCACACGCTCAATTGTAGTAAAATATTGCTAAGAATGAGATTTTTTGCAGCTAGGTTTAAGATTGTTTATCTTGTAAAAAGATAAAATGTCTTATTTTTAGAAATCGTGTCAAGACAATTTTCACTTGTTGGAAGATCTTTTTGCTTATTTCAGTCAAAAAAAAATCTAATTTTAAGTTGTTTTAAACTTGTTTTCAGAGTAGACTTTTCTCCAGTGTACTACTTTTGAGCATCAGAATCTTATTATAAGACAAGAAAAGCTCACAATTGTAGTAAAATATTGCTCAAAACTAGATTTTTGTAGCTAGTTTCAAGATTCCGCATATCTTGTTTTCACTTGTTACCAGATCTTTTTGCTTATTTCAATCCAAAAAAAACTAATTTTAAGTTGTTTTAAACTTGTTTTCAGAGTAGACTTTTCTCCAGTGTACTACTTTTGAGCATCAGAATCTTATTATAAGACAAGAAAAGCTCACAATTGTAGTAAAATATTGCTCAAAACTAGATTTTTGTAGCTAGTTTCAAGATTCCGCATATCTTGTTTGACTTGAACAAAATGTCTTATTTTAAGAATCTTGTCAAGTGAATTTTCACTTGTTCCATTGGCAGATTTTTTTGCTTATTTCAAGCAAAAAAATCTTATTTTACATTTTTTTTTCTTATTTTTAGAGGGGCATTTTTTCCAGTGAGCCTGTGATGCGAAGTTTGCTAACTGCAAAACGTGCGACGAAAAAGTACCTCGTGGAGGAAGTTCAACGAAGTCCTTCAACACAACAAACCTAATTCGTCATTAAAATGTTTTAATACGTTTTAATAACTTACCAAAAGCCGTCTGCCAGCGCCGCCATTAGCAACAACTGTTAGCATGTAGCCCCACCGAGTAGCCCCACCGAGTCCGCTGCGCAGTTACGGGCAGTCCAGTTTAGCTGCGGCTTCAAAAAGGCTGTCGGCTTTGTTATTCCAAGTTAGCTGGGTGTCCCCCGATATCTTCTGCTTCCAGTCCGACATCGAGGCGAGCTCCAGGAACCTCTGATCGCACAAAGCCGGCTGTCGAATCTGCAGCTCCGGTTTAGCATGTTAGCCTTAGCTCATACCATGAGCTGCTGGTCTCGCGCGGTGCTGTGGGAGCGCTCGGCGGAGCGATCGCGGCTGCTGCTCCAGTCCTGAGACATTCACAGAGTTCAGGGAGTGTTTCCAGTTAATTTATCCGTATGAGGCATCCTCTTATGGGAGAAACAGTCCTCCAAAAGCCGAGTGCCGAGACTGGAACTAATGAATGTAAAATGGCGGAGGCGGTTCTTCTTCTTCTTCTTTGGTTTTTAACGGCAGCTTGCATCCATCATTGTTGCACTACTGCCATCTCTTGGTGCTTATATATTAATTTATTTTCTCAAATTCTCTTATTGAGTCCAGTATTTTTTTAAAAACGAAATATCTTTCTTTTCCCTTCATCACTACTCAGCTGAGCAGCGACTTCCTCCAACTTTAGTTCCCTATTGCATCCAATTTCCATTCTCAATATTCTCCTATGACCCACATATTTCCTGCAATTATAATAATGATACTTTACGTATTTATAAAGCCATTTGTAAAAACAGCCAACAGTGCAGCTTTAAGTAGCTTTAAGTAGCATTGAAAGTTAGTAAGGTAAACATTTTTCTTTGATAATGCAGTTGATAATTACTTTTATTTACTTTGTTCTCTGAAATAAATGAGTAAAAATATGTTTTTGTCTGAATTATGGTGATTTTATGGTTCTGAAAAGAACATGAGTGCTGCTTCTGGCTACAAGATCTGAAAAGTTTTCAGATCTTGTAGCCAGAAGCAGCACTCATAAGTTACAGGCAATCCATCTGATCGGTGATCGGTGATCGGTATATGTGATCGGCACACATATAAGCGATCGGTAATTGTGATCGGTATCGGTGATCGTCACACATAGGTGATCGGTATCGGTTTCATAAAACCTGATCGGCACATCCCTAATATATACATGTATACAGTATATGTATACATATATACAGTAATTCAAAAATATTAAAGTAAATCTAAGATAAAATTACTGAAATCAATATAAAATTGAACATTTGTCTTTGTGAATGAGTAAAAATGTTAGGAGCAACTGTATTTATTTTTTCTACTTTTGAGTAGCAAACTTGGAGTCTTATTTTAGACTTTGTGATGCAAACATGACAATCAAGGATCTGTCCTCGAAGACATGACACTAATCTTAAAAAAAAAAAGTTTAAGGTACAGACGAGTGAAGGGCCGAGTTCCATCCAAAGAAAAGCTCCAGTGTGACCTTGGTCCAGTCTCAGATCCTAGACCTGGATCCAGTCTTGGATCCTGAGGGGTTGGCTGCTCCAATCGGGCGGTCCCACATGACGAGGAATCTGTTCCAGTTTGTTTAAAATCAGAAACTGCACTGGTCTCCATCATTCCTTGTTGAAGAGTGTTTTTGATCTGGTATTTATTCTGTAGCCAAATCATTTTCATTAAAAGACATAAAATCACCCACAGTTCTCATATTGTATTCAGTTTCAAATGTTTTGAATTTATAATTACAGTATAACATTTACTCTGAACTTTATCAGTCTCCTCCTGGAGGAGGAACCATAAAGCAACATGCATGTTTTTATGTTTTGTACATGTCAATAAAACACTAAACTGGTAAGTTGCCAAAAAACAATCACTACATCTAGGTTTTATTTATGTGCAGTAGAATAATGTCTAGTAGAAGTGACATTACAATGAAACTACTTCTCAGTATTGGAGATTAAACAGAGTATCTTAATTATAGAAATAAAGAAAAGTGAAACTTGGTGCAACTGTTTTATTCAAACTAAAAGCATACCTGCAAACTCAGAAGGGATGAAAAAGGTGACAAACGTTGCACCAACCCCTCCCCCCCCCGGCGCGGAAATATTTGGTAATTTTGTAAAAAGAAAATTAACATGCTTCAGGTAAAAGTAATTTACTAACTACCGGTAATTTAATGAGGACATAAATAGGAAAGATTGTGTCAACCAAAAAAATTAACAAACAACAACAGCAGCAAGTCAAATACAGCAGAACATTTTGATAACAGTAAAAACTAATTTCTTAAATGTTTTGCCAGAAATTTTTGAATAAAGTAGATGCCATTTCCTGCATTCTGGTGTATTTTAACAAGTTGTTAAACATCTATGTTTACCTACATGTAAACACTTGATTCAATAACTATTTTAGAGACATCTAACAAAATAAAGTCAGGTCCTGTGGACAGATTAAAAAATTGTTTAAATTATTATTGATCATGCATCAGGATATTTTAGAGACACCTCATTCAACTAGTTCATATAGACATCATCCTGTTTTTAAACTCACTCCTGTGGCTAAGATAATGAAATTAATGTGACAATTTATCACAGTGACTTTAGGGGTGCAATTGACTTTTATTTTGTTAATTTTTTATTTAGTTTTATTTGTAACACAACATGCCATTTTACTAAACAATGGTGACACTCAACTGCATGTATAAATATAAGAATATTAACTTTACACAATGAACAGGTGACATTTTAATAACCACCAACAGTGAATTTAGGAGGGATTTTTTTTTTACAGTTTTCTGATTTAGTGATCGACTCATATCAGCATCACTGATTTTAACTATTTTACTTTCCAGACAATGCGTTACCTGGGCTCTTTCTCCTCTACAGCATAAGGAAAAAATTGCTCTTTAACGACTTTTGACTTTAGTAAAAAAAAAAAACATTTATTAACATATCCCAATATAATTAGGACATACACAAAAAAGATGGCTAGTCAAAAAATACAAATAAAAAAGAGGCGTTCAATACAGCAGAGACACTGATATTATGTTTTCTCACTTTGAAACAGAACAAATGTGGTTAATGTAGAGACTTGACATTATGAATGTTTTTGTGATGCTCTCATTTTGTTTAGATTTGTTTTTCTTTTATTGGCTTGTTTTTATTGGCCTAAATATGCATCATGTGACTTTTTAATTTACTGCCACCTGTGCAGCTTTGATTAATAAAAGGTGTGTGCTCCTGCAAACAACACTCTGGGAGAGTGGTGAAGCAACATGAAACCAAACTATGTTCAAGCGTCACGTTTAATGCTGAGCCAAAAGTGAACTCTGTTAACAAGACTTACTGCTGCTGTTGCTTCATCCACACCGTGGTGAAGTTATTTTACCACTCGGTCATGTTTACATTCTCCTGTGTCGTGTCGTCACTTTTCAAAGCTGAAATGTCGCACAGTTTTTATTTTTATGAAGCGTGGAGCTCCCACACGTTGAAGAACTTGGTTGAACATTTTCTCTGCGTCGGTCATTTGTAAAATTGTCTTAATTGTAGGGGTGTAACGATACACAAAACTCACGAGACGAGACGAGACAATCACAGATCTCGCGAGAACGAGACGAGATTTTAACATTAGTTCAAGAAAACTTCAAAGATCGGTTTTATGCCGCAAAAAGGCTTTTATTCTGTTTTAACATGTATTACAAACCCAACTGATGTCTTCATTTTACTGATTGAATCTCCTTAGACCTTAGAACGTTCAACTTTGTTTAAAAAAATAGATATTCACGCAGGACTTTCCAAAACTGACTCTGCAGCCGTCACTCACCAGTGTTGCCAGATTGGGCGGTTCACCGCGATTTTCCTTCTGACTTTTGCGGGTAGAGATTGCTTTGGGTGGGTGGGACTCTATCTGGCAACACCGGTCACACCGGTGTTTACACGCGTGTCTTTACATTCGGGGCAGCGTCGGCAGCGCCGTTACCCTCCATCAATGTAGAGGCGTCTGCGGCACCCTCCATCAGTAGTTGGGGCGTCTTCTATAGCAACTTCATCCGGCGAAGCCATGCTGTCCGTGACGCTGACTTGCTAGGGGCTCTGCTAGCATTAGCATCTCGCGAGACAACGTTACCTCTCAACGAGAGATATCGCGGGAGTTTAATATCTCGTTACACCCCTACTTAATTGTCTTTGAAAACACCGGCACCTCTGCTCTGCTTCCTCTTCTCCACTCACCCTGTTCAACCGCGGTGCACGCGCTACGGAGCAGAGCTCTACTGTGGAGGTTTTCGCTGTCGGCTCCTCCCCCTCCCCACTATCGTCTGTCTTGACTGTGATTGGCCAAAATGACGTGCTCCAACAAAGATGTTATATTGACGAGAAGATGCCTTGCTGTTTCTTGAAATTCAGTCAGTGGGAAATGATGCCGCTTGGTCTAATCTGCCACGGGTCTGACACCCCACACCCCCTCCCCCCGAAAACAAAACTCATCGGATCTACACGAATCACGTAAATGATATATTTTGCTTTGAAAACGGCAATTTTCGCCGAAAGGTGACTAGTTTGCAGGTATGTAAAAGTAAGCACACATACATTTAGCAATGCAAAGAAAATGGAAACATCAACAGAAGAGCTCTGAGCCCCACCCATGTGTGATGTCAACACTAAAGGCTCCAGTATAGCTCTGCGTACGTCCATACGCGTGTCCGTACGCGTGTGCTGTACGCAGACAGTTCAGCCCCACACCCCAACGTACGTTCTCACGTACATTCTCACGTACATTCTCGCGTTTTCGCACCAAATTCTTGACGTCATTTGAGCAGCTGCAGCGCTGCTCTAGACAAGGACCGTTTACCTACGGGACAAATTGATGTCGTTGATTGGTCATTTGCTGACACGCCTACTGAATTGATTGACAGGTCGGGGGGGGGAGGGGACTGGCAGCGGTGTTCTGTGTTTATATGTTAATAAAAAGTTCTAAAAAATAAAATAAAAACAGGGAGCGCTGGTCCTGCAGCCCACACATCAGACCAGCACACCAGGAAATCTCCAGAACCTCCCGCAGCCACGCTGGACCCGAGTTTAATTTGCTCGTGACAAATTTGTTCATTTCTCATCATTTCAGTCATGGAGTCAACGGAGGAGGAAGCGATCACTTGCCTTTTGGCAAAAAAAAAAAAAGAAAAGACCAGATCAGGGATGAAGAAAGGGGATTTAATACATTTGTGTTGCATACAACACAGGGCAGTTTATTGTGCGACAACGCGCTTGCGTACGCAGTCTTAAAATTTGAGCTTTGCGTGTACATGGCCTGCAGGGATACGCTTGTACCTCTGCGTAGTACGTGCGTACAGCTGCGTATGGACGTACGCAGAGCTATACGGGAGCTTTAAGATGTGTGTGTACACGAGTACTGACCTTGTCTTGTGCCTGAGTGTCTGCAGTTTCCTGTGCCTGAGAGACTGATGGCTCCGAGCTTCTTGTCTCCACATCACAGTGGACACTGAGGTCCTGGGAGGACTCTGGCAGTGGGGTTGGGGACGGACTGGCTGAGCTCATGTCTGACAGGCAGAATACGGGCTCTGAGGGTCGGGTGTGCTCGAAGAGGTAGACAGACGGAGGCTGCAGGGAGGAGTGTGTGCTGACGTCTTCAGCCCTCAGAGGTGGCCCTTGGAGAGAGTCCAGGCTGCAGTGCGTCAGAGTGGGCTCTAAAACCACCTGAGGGGGGGCTGTTGGTGCTGGCTTTGGGGGGCTATTTCCAAACTTAATGACTGATGGCAGAGCAGCTGGAGGTTGTGGCTGAGGCTGAGGAGGTGTCTCCTGGCTCTGTGGAGGGGCAGTGGGACCTCTCTTTTCAACCAACTTCTCAGCAGGATTCTCTATTTTGATGGACCTAAATAGTTGGTGTTTGTTTTGCAGAGAATTGAGGTGGAAGGAGGTGTACAGGCCGGAGTGAATGTAGTCGTTTCTGTTCGACTGCTTGATGCCAGCCCCCACAGCTGCTGTGCCTCCTCCCGCCTTCGAACTGTCGTCAGACTCACCCTCCAGTAGAGTGCCGTCTCCCCTCCTACTTGTAGGTGTGAAGCCCCCAGCAGCCAGGTCCCCACTGTCTGTTCGGGCGGCAGCATCTCCTTTCAGGATGTCAGGATAGGACACAAAACGATAGACAAACTTCTGACCATTCACCTTCTTAATGATGTTCTGCAAAAGAGAGAAAAGCAGCATGTGGGCAGAAGCAGGTTGTTCTCTGACAGATACACAGAAAAAAAAACTACTCTAACCACAGAGGAGACCCCACCCCCACCCACACACACATATATACAAAGAAAAACGCTGAGTCCCTCTTATCTGCACTAAACCAGGGTATATACAGAAATTCTTGAGTTAAATTAAATACCTTTTAATACCTTTTTAATACCATCACAATATTTTTTAATACCATCATGACACTGAGCTACAACCGTAGCGGCAACCTCTTGTACTTCAGTTCAGAGCAACTAATTGTAAAGTGATAGATTTACTGTCATTTTCTTCCTAAACTTTGGTAGTAGGTAAATGTTGTTTTAGAACAATTACTGGATACATCAATTTGCTTCTTGCATGAATAAAAGCACTGACCTATTTGTTATTTAAATCTAACCCAAGACAAAAACTTATTTAATTGTTCCCACACACAACCTAATCTCTAATGGCAAACGAAAAAACTGTAAACTTGAAAACAGAACAGTTTAGTTAAAAGGATTCAACACTGAAAACATGCACAATTCAAAAAGAGAGGGAGAAAACTAATAACTACTGTATTTTTCAGCCTGTAAGTCACAGTTTTTTTTTGCATAATTTACATGCCCTGTGACTTAGAGGCCAAAGTGACATATTTATAGATTTTTTTCCCATATTTATAAACCACTTTTTGACTGAGATATGACCGTTTCCATTCATTCTGACTGAAGAAAAAAAGGCAGCAGAGTAGTAACAGGTGTATGGCATGGGGTTGGCTGTTGTATCATGTAATCAATGATACATCCCAAGATGTATTATTATCCCAATTATCCCAAGATGGCCGCGCTCAGACCGGCTGCAGCTTCACGGGCTCCTGGTTCATCCCGTTTTTAGTAATTTTAATAGTGTTTTTGTACCTGACTCTGCGCGTTTTTTGCGGGTTAATTATAGCCGAACTGAACTGTTAAGAATCGGAACGGATTTACCACAGGGCACAGCTGATATCAGCAACGAACTCAAATCAGAGCTCGGCAGAATGGAGCTTTTAAGGACATCTTTCTGGAAGCAGATGCGCTCCGGTTCACGCTCCAGGGGAAAGAAAAGGAAGCGGTGCTCCCGAGGTCAGAAGCGGGGCTGCCGAGCAGGAATTATGGCGAGACTGCGGGCAGACGCTAAAACCGGGAGACCCCCGATGCCGGCTCTTTTTCTGTCCAACGTCCGCTCGCTGGACAACAAAATGGATCTGCTCCGTCTGAGAGTAACAGCGTCGGAGGAAATGAGGAGGTGCTCTGTGCTCTGCCTCACGGAAACGTGGATCTCTAAGGATACACCGGACTCTGTTTATGAGCTGGATGACAGACTCTTTTTCAGAACGGACCGGTGCTCCGAGACTACGGGAAAAACACGAGGCGGCGGTGTGTGTGTTTATGTGCACAAGGATTGGTGCTCGAACTGTGCTGTCATCAAAAGGCTCTGCTCAGCTGCTGTGGAGCTGATCACAGTAAGGTGCCGTCCTCATTATTTACCCCGTGACTATTCAGTGATCCTTATCACTGTTATTTACATAGCGCCTGATGCTAATGCTAATGACGCCCAGGGAGAAATTCATGACTTACTCAGCTCACTGCAGTGTAAATATCCAGAGGGGCTCTTCATTGTTTCAGGTGACTTCAATCACGTAGATTTACAGGTCTCCCTCCCAACCTTCAATCAGCACGTTTCCACAGCAACAAGAGGAAATAAAACGCTTGACCAAGTCTACACGAATGTGAAAGGGGCGTACACGGCGAAGCCACGCCCACCGCTCGGGGCTTCTGACCACTCCTCTTTGATCTTGGTCCCAGGACAGCTTCCCCCACTCAGACGCTTTAAGCCGGAACAAAGAGAGATAAAAGTTTGGCTTCAAGGTAGCACCCCCATGCTGAGAGACTGTTTTGAAAATACAAACTGGTCTGTCTTCAGGGAGGCAGCTACTGATGGGAGCTCAGTGGATCTGGAACTTTATGCTTCCTCAGTTCTGGGTTATATTAGCACATGCTCTGAAAATGTATCCATAAAAAAATATGTTAAATTTTACCCCGACACAAAACCCTGGTTAAATAAAGAGGTCCGCACCCTGCTGGCAGCCAGGAACACTGCCTTCAAGTCTGGAAACACAGAGGAACTGAGAAAGAGCAGGAAAGAACTGGTTGCTGGCATTAAGAAGGCCAAGGCCACATATGCACAGAGTATCGAGGGACAGTTCACCTCACAAGACCCACGGAGCATGTGGAAGGGGATCAAATGCATAACAG
>JBBPBX010038691.1:11478-24916 GCA_038048925.1 Garcialebias charrua
TCCCTACCTAACTTCCTTTACTATTACTGGGCAACCAATATCCATAAGTTTTTATACTGGTTTACGGATCAGTCGGATGCTGAATCTCCAGTTTGGGTCCGCCTGGAACAACATTCTAGCAATCCAGTTTCGCTTAGCTCATTAATATGTAGCCCTTTACCATTGAGTAAACGCCATCGAACAAATAATCCAGTTGTTGGGGGCTCTCTAAAGATATGGTCCCAATTTAGGACTCATTTCCAAAGTAGAAAAGCACTCATTGCATCTCCTGTGCGATTCAATGTTCAGTTCTCCCCATCCTTGATAGATCCATCCTTTCAAAAGTGGCACGAGAGAGGCATAACTTGCATAAAGGATCTTTTTGAAAGAGGCCATTTTATTTCTTTTGACCAGCTACAAAGGGACTTTGGTGTCCCTCAGGCTGACTTCTTCAGATATCTCCAAGTACGAAGCTACGTGAAAGCTAATTTCTCATTAACGCTACCTCGGATAACGTGGATTGATGAATGTTTGGATATGAATCCGACTGATAAAGGCTTAGTATCAGCTATATATGGCAAAATTCAGAATGCTGCATCCCCATCACTTAGACATCTGAAAGAATTGTGGGAAGAAGAGTTAGGGGAACTACTTACTGATACAGCCTGGCAGGCTGCAATTTCAAGAATCCACTCCTCTTCAATTTGCATTAGACATAGCCTGTTACAGTTTAAGGTGCTGCACAGATTACACTTGTCCCCTAAAAAAATAGCTAGAATGTATCATGACGTGGACCCATCTTGTATCAGGTGTGGGCACAGTCCTGCTGATCTCAGTCATATGTTCTGGCTTTGCCCCAAGCTTCTCCCCTTTTGGGAGTCAGTCTTTGGGGCAATTACATTCATATGTAAGAGAAATATTGCTCCAAATGCTCTAACTGCTCTATTTGGGGTGGTCCCTCCGACTACACCAATAACAACGCAGCAGGCAAATGCCATAGCATTTGTTACACTACTTGCAAGACGCCTAATATTATTCAATTGGAAGAGAGCCGCTCCTCCGTCTCATAAGCAGTGGATAGAAGATGTTATGTTCCATCTGAAGCTTGAACATCTGAAACATACAATCAACGACTCCATTCAACAATACAACGTCACTTGGCAGCCATTTCTTTTATATTTTCAGACAAAGTTCTCATGAGTATACATGTATAGCCCTCCCACCCCTCCCCCTCCCTTTTCCCCTCCTTTTTAGCGTGATGTCAGCACCTGTTATGATTCTGTTTTGTTTTTGTTTTTTTGTTTCATTGTTGTACATACATGTATAAAACGAATAAAAAGATTTGAATAATAATAATACAGTAGTCCCTCGTTTATCGCTGGGGATCCATACCCTGAAGCCCCGTGTTAAGTGAAAAACCACAAAGTAGGTATAGTAGTACAAGTAGTAAGTAGTAGTTTATTTAAGTATTTATATTTTAAGGTGTTTTAAAACCTTCCCACACCCTTGCAATATTCTAAACAATGTTTCTAAACTCTAAACGCTCTAGAAGAGCACAGCACGTCATGATCTCAGTTCTCTGCCTCCAGCTGCTCTTTGCCATCTGCCAGTGCTCTGGCCACACCCACTTCTCCGCTGCAGAGCAGAGCTATGACACGATGCAGGAGGAAGCTTCTCCTGCAGCTGTGGGCTGCACAAAAATGCAGGAGAAGCTAAATAATTTTAAATAATTTATTTTAAATAAAATTCCATGCCGATCGTGCGGTTCATCCATCAATCAGTCAATAGGCTATATGCCACGGACTTCCGTTCCAGCACTTCCGCATTCTTAGCCCGTAAGACGCACTTCCGGTTTGCGGACAACAACACTATAAGCCATGGCGTTTTTCACACGATCTCTGCAGGACTTGCCGAATGTCTCTATTAATGATGTGTACAGAATAATTCACACCTTATCTAAAGCCCCCACGTCTAAAAAGGACAAAGGATTCAAGCTGTATGTGTCCAATTACATAAATAACTACGAAGGTAAGTCGGTATTTGTTTTCAGTTCACCAAACTGCATCATGTAGGCTAACACGGCTAACATAGCTAACCTTGCTAAATTGTTGAGGAAACGTCTTTTGTCTGTACAATGTTTCTTACTAACACAAATGTTAGTTTCAAACAAGGAGGCAGGAGAAGTCACAGTTAGGGCTGAGTGTTTCCCGTCAATGAGGAAGAGCAAGAAGCCCCACTGTTTGAGTGTAAGTCAAAGCAACCCAACATGTTCACTACAGGGCTGTGTTTTAAGAAGCTAGTACGACTTTGAAGAAGTACACATTTTATAAATGATAGTCAAACTAAAGCACATAACATTAATTGACTACTCAAGTTATCATTGATTGAAAAATAAACCAAAAAATGCACATGTTGTGTTTATTTTATTTGTTTATTTCTGAGGTACACAAAAAAAACTGTTGCTTCAGGTCTGTTCTTTTATAATTAAGTACTGTATCTGTGAATCCTGTAACTGCAATATATATATATATATATATATATATATATATATATTTGTGTGTGTGTGTGTGTGGTTGTCTAATTATGGTTGTCTTTTTATAATAGCATTTAGAGCTGGTACATTTTGGTCTCTGAAATATTTGGTATTGTACACAGATGGTGCTGAGGGAATCAAAGCCGGTGGAGTTTCAGGGATGCCAGTGCACCTGTGTGGCAGGTACAGTCTTGTGCAGCCATGTGGCAGCTCTGCTCTTCCAGACGGCTCAGTACTCACAGTCGAAGCTTCAAGCTGTCCCTCCAGTCCTAAGCTGCACAGACACGGAACAGAAGTGGCATAAACCGAGGACAATGGTAACTACATATAAATGACTCTTTATTCATGATTATGAATTATACTGTAGTTCAATTTTTACAGCAATGTTGTTTTTGGATGCAGGGCATAAAACCTGGTCCAGTAAAGGACATGGTTGTCGTGTCAGCAAGACCTAGAGAGAGGAAAATCTATGAAGGAATTAGGTTTGTTTTAATTTAAAGAACACAGACACACATACACAATCGTTTTTAAACAAGACAATAATTGTATTGCCTAAAATACAATAACATAGGCTTTATTAAGTATAAATGTCATAATTTGCCTATTAATTTCTTCTTTATGAAAAACTTGTATTTTTCTACACAGAAGCAACTTGTATAAAGGTGCTACCTGCCCTCTGCCACCCATCTCGACCCTAAGGGTACAGGAAGTGTACCAGGCACTTCCAGCTGAAGAAGCGCCGATGATAACCACATTGGGTGTCTCCAAAGATGTCCCTCTTGTTGACTCTTTGTTCGGTCCAGTACAAAAGGGAAGTGTTCTGTCATATCAGCTGCCAGCAAGGGTAGTTCCCAGGACCCGTCCACATCAACACGCCCCTTCTCCACCACAGTTGCCACTCGACAGTTACAGACTTGAACAGTCCAGCTGTGCATACGTATGTACGGAACAACAGCACCACCAAATGAAGTCCCTGGAGACAACATTACAGATGTCTCACATAATTGAGAGCAGCACGCGGGAGCAGAGTTTCTGTGCAGAGTGGCACCAAGTTAGAAAGTTTAGAGTTACCTCAACAAGGTTTAGGGAGGTCTGTCACACCAGGGGTGACAGCTCTGCTGAAAACCTTGCAAAAAGGCTTCTGAGACCCTGCAGTCAGACTGCTGACATGCGTCGGGGGCTTGCCTTAGAGTCAACAGCTGTAGAGGAGTACTGCAGGGTAAGAGAGGTCAACCACTACCCATGTGGGTTCCTGATCCATCCTGATGCACCATGGATGGGGTCATCACCAGATGGAATTGTGTACGATCCGGAGGAGCAACCAGAGTTTGGCCTTTTAGAAATTAAATGCCCAAATGTGACGAGCTACGTGGACTGCTCTTACATCTTGATTAGGGATGGTAAGAAGACACTTAAACGTACACACACATATTACTGGCAGATCCAGGGACAAATGTTAATGTCAGGGTGTGAGTGGTGTGACTTTGTCATTTACACTGAAAATGACATGTTTATTGAGAGAGTTCGTCGTGACATTCAAGTACTCCGAACCATCAAACAAAAGGTTGACCATTTCTTTTTTTATTTTTACCTCAGTACTTGCCTGGTCAAATAAGGTTAAATTGTAAAGCTTAACCCAATAATTCTCAGTCGGGTCATCTGGACAGTGTCTTTTTTATAGCAAAGTTTCATCCTCTATCTGGAGGGCTTCATCAGTCTGAGGACTTCCAGCAAACTGTTCCCCCACCAAGAAGTAAACACCTTAAGTACCGTACTTTTCGGAGTATAGGTGGCAGGCACCTTTTTATCATTTTTTTCATGGCCTGTGACCTATACTCAGGTGCGACCTAATATGGCTTGTTATCACTTTCGGTGAAACAAATTTTTAAATCCAGCTCATTTCACAATTACGTTCATTTATTAAGGAAAAGTTCAGCTCAGACATATATGTGCTATAATTTTTATCAAACAAATAATTGTTTTTAAGTGTTAATCTTCTTAAAAGCCTTGCTGTGCGCTCCTGTGGCAGACATTTGCAGCAGAGCTAAACTAGGTGCGACCTATCTAGGGATTTTTCCAATCTATTGGTGATAATTGGACAATGCGACCTATACACAGGTACGACTTATACACCAGAAAATACTGTAGACCTACTTAAGATGTTTACTTCTTGGTGGGGGAACAGTTTGCTGGAAGTCCTCTGACAGATGAAGCCCTCCAGATAGAGGGTGAAATGTTTATATAAAAAAAAGACACTGTCCAGATGACCCGACTGAGAATCATTGGGTTTGGTACCTGGATTATTGAGAATGAACTTTGTAAAGCTTAACCTTTGTACATATGAGATTAAATATACCGTACTGTTAATACCTGTGTCAAGTTCCTTAAATTTGAGTTTTAATCAGTTACATACATTTATTTCTCTTTAAGGTCAGATACAATTTATTCTGTTTGAAATTTGCTATTCGGCTGTAACAATAATAATAATAATAAATTCAATTTATACCGCACTTTTCATTAATAAAAATCTCAAAGTGCTGTGATAATCATACCCTCTTTGTGAAATGTTTTTTTCTGTGTCATAACTTTTCATTCACTAGAAGATGAGTGAGAAGATTTCAGTTTTATTTGCATAAATATCCCACTTGATGGCTTGACTTATATGAAAAATGTTATTAAGGAAATGATTTAAAGGAAAAAGGAAAGAGAAATTAAAATACCTCTTACAGTGATTTACTTTTATTGTAAGTACAAAAATTACAAAATGAAACGTAAATATAGAGTATGCTGGTGAAGATTCTCAGTCGTCCAGGACATGATGAAATCAAAAAAGGCGTTCAATACAGGATCAACTGGACTTTATTTGTTGCAGAAAACGTTTTGACTTCTGTCCAGAAGTCTTTTTCAAATCTGAATGGAAGCTGTGAGAACGAGAAGTTTTATACAGGCTTACAAGTCACGCACCAACATATGAAATTGGAAACTGAAATAACAATTTGTGGTGTTATTTCAGTTTCCAATTTCATATGTTGGTGTGTGACTTGTAAGCCTGTATAAAACTTCTCGTTCTCACAGCTTCCATTCAGATTTGAAAAAGACTTCTGGACAGAAGTCGAAATGTTTTCTGCAACAAGTAAATATACAGTGTACTTTCTTGTTGTTACTCAGATGTCAGGCTTCTTTGCCCAGGCCTTTACTAGTGGGCCATTTTCATAATTTGTGAGTAGACACGCAACAGTGAACAGCTGGTTGATTATCCCAAATACACCAAGGGGAATTTCAGAGTCAAGAAACTTGTGCTCTTTGACCCGGCGAATGAAGCGCTCCACATGCACCCTGAGACGTGCTATGTCCTGGGTCTCTCTAACTTCCACTGCAGACATCTGAGACCTGCCACGCAGAAAAGCTGGCCTGTAAACTTTGCAGGGAACAATGTCATCAATAAGAAAACCCTTGTCCACCATAACAGCCATCCCTGGTTTTAACAGGGTGAGGAGACCAGATTCACGTGTGATCTGCTTGTCACTGATAGACCCGGCATACAGTCCAGAGATGAATGTCACTGCCCCATGGGGTGCAATCCCAATCAGCCCTTTCAGAGTGCAGTGGGATTTATAAGATGAAAACACCTCACTCTGGAGGAGAGGGGAAGATGGGCACTGACACCTCAGCTCAGTGCAATCAAGGATGACTGTTGTGTCAGGATAGTTTTTGAAGTCTGCCGGTAGACGTTTGCGTATCTCTTCCTCCGTTGCCCAGATACTAATTGAACCAAAAACTGTGAATAAAAAATTGCTCCATGTTGTTATGATCCTGCTGACGGTGGACTGATGGACACCGTAACGGTCAGCAAGATCACGTTGCTTGGATCCAAGGGCAAGGTAATTTAAAAACATGAAAAACTCATCGATCAGCTGCAAAGTACGCGTTGAGGGAGTGGAGTCGAGGGCAGTTCCTCTCTGTCCTTGGCGAACACTGACCATGTATGGCAGAGAGGGCTCAATCATGCCCCAGAAATTCATCAGGATCTCATAGGATGCAAACCTGAAGAAAAAAAAAAAACACATACCATAACAATTAGTGTTCATGTTTCACTGCACAGCATACTTAAAAACAAATTAAACCCCAGGCACTGTGAGCACATGCTGTAATACATATAATTAATTTATAATATAAATATTTACATGGTACATTGTGATTATTTATGTTACATTATTCATTGCTGAATGTTGTTCGAATGGATATTTTTAGTTAATTTTGTTTTAAAGAAGGGACAGATCTGATCAAGATTATTTCTTCTTCTGACACCTTTCATTTTATGTATTGTTTACTTTTAATAATGTGGTTTTGTAAATTGTTTTTTTGTGTTTTAAATATGAAATGAACAAAATCAACTAAATAAAATATTTACATACACCCAAATAATATATCTAGACACACACACACACATTATACATGTATATATACTGAATAGGGAGAGAGACAGAGTGAACTTAATTCAAAATGGAGTTTTTGCTTTTGCATATAACACGTGAAAAGGTTTTCTAAAAGAATTTTATTGTCTGTGTAACACAAACGTGCGCGCATCCACACCCCGCACACACACACACACACACACACACACACCTACCTTGTGAAGAATCGAATGTCCTTGTCGGAGGATGCAAAACGGTGAATCCCGAACCGCTGCCTCAGCGACATGCTCTGAAGCTGCTCCCGTAGCTGGCGGTTTTCCTCCCGGAGATCATTCATTTCCTCAAGCACACTATCCACAACTGCAGGATCTGGACTAGCAACATAATCGTGATCCTTATGGAAGTCCACGCTGGCTGTTGTGTCATCTTCCTCCTCGCTGTCCTCTGGAGGTGGTCTTTTCCTTCTCTCCCAAACCCCGGGTCTTGGAGGTGGAAGGGAGAAATTATTCCACTCAAACAAAGAAGGTACAGCTCCTTTTTTTAACCTCCGTCTTCCCTTTTCTGATGCTGGCTCTTGAATGTCCTCAGTTTTGAAATGCCGACTACAAACGCAGGTGTGAGCTTTTATAGCTAAGTTTTCCCTGCGGATAGCCACGATCCATTGTCGCCTTAACTCCTCATCAGCAGGAAAATGAAAAAAACTAAGTACTCTATTGTACCTACTGCTTACTGGACACAACGGCACACAACAGAACTCAGTTGAAGAGCCAGTAGCTCGCAGACGCTTTCCGTATTGAGTCTTTTTCATGGTTTACTACTAGGAGCTAACGCTAACAACAACGGCAGTGGATACTAACCGGAAGTGACGGCTATGTGTTGCATTTTACCGGAAGTACGTCACGGCCCTCCGTGGCATATAGGCTATTGTGTGTCATGTTCAATCTTATTTTGAAAAACCGCGATAGAGCGAGTCCACGATAAACGAACCGCAAAGTAGCGAGGGACTGATGTACTTAACGAGATTTCTACTTCAGCAGCATTTGCAGGGATCATTTACTGTATGCCATGAGCTAACCTTAAAAATCAGCCTTTTTTGTTTTACTCTTTCCAAATGAGGTATATATAAAAAAAAAAGACAAGCAGCAGTCTTTTACTAAGATGAAAGATCTGAGCTGAAGCACAGTCAATTAGACTGTGCCTCCAGACTGACAGTAAACACAGCAGAGAGTCCACAGAGGAAAAAGATCCAGAAATACTGTAGTAACAAGTTGTAATTAAGAATCAGATCTAAAATATTCAATTTAGCCTACAAAGCTACCCCACAGTTTTTGTTTTATTTTACCAGCTAATCTTGCATGCCTTTTAAACAAGTTCAGCAACAACACACCAAACAGAAAACCAGGCAAGATTAACAAAGCACTTTTCTATCACTAATGACAGAAAAGGTTTGAGTCTATTTCAAACACAACATTAGAAATGAGCCTAAACCTGACGAATACAATCTGTGCAGCGACTAGTATCAGACCACATCTGCCTTTGGGCCGTCTGCAAGAGGAACACAGGAGGGATCACTTTTTCTGAAAAGTCAAACACAGCATCCAACAGACGATAGATAAAAGGTGTGCTTGCATCAAAGGGTGAGCGTTTGACTGCACAGAAATATCTATTCCACTCCATCCAGACTATGTACTTTACTTACATTGTCATTGCTTCCTTTGTTGTCCTCGTATTTTGTCTCTATGTGGATGGAGAATTTGGGCAGGAATGAGCACTGTGGATTAAAAGGACAAATATGTGAAGCTATTTGTAAAAAAAAAAAAAAAATCTTTATCATCCTGCATTTCAAAGGTTTTACTAGAAAAAGAAAAAAGACAACAAAAAAAAGACGTTGAGTAAAGTGCATTCAATGGGAAGTTTGGACTTTTGTGTTTTTTAGAGCAAGTTTACTTTATGCTTTCAGTTTGTGAGAGACTGTTTTTAGGTAGCCATTTTCTACGATTTGGTGCCTTTCGAAATACTTTTAATCTACAGAAACTGTCAAAGCTACAACTGAAATTTCTTGCATGTGTGTCTTTACAAAGGCTGTCAAAAGCGATGGAAGACAACAAATCTTTGCCACATTTTGCCTCTAAATACAACCCCTGCCTGGGTGTATTTACTGCACATTGACTCATTTCTGAATACAAAATGCTCCTACACATGAACAAGCAAAGAATGTCATGTATTTTGTTGCTGTCAAAGCATCATCATCTTTCCTTGTTATTCTTGCTCGCAATGTGACTCATGCTGTCCATATTTCTCACTCTGCACTACAGAGTATGGCTTAGCTCAACAACATGCAAATGTGCTTTAGATGTCTCCGCTTGTTTAGCCATGGCTTCATGAACTCTGCTGGCTTAAGGCAAAAACAAAGCGGGTACCTGCATTTTTCAGTGAGTGTGTGTATTTTATACGTTGATCACTGAAGAAAGAATACCGTATGCAGTAAAGCCATAGTATTTATTTGTGGAAGATGATCGGTGCTGTGGTTTAAGAAGCAGAAGGCAACATAATCTGCTGCAGCAAAGAGACTGCTGCTTCAAAAAGGAGCAGACAATTAAAAGTCTAAATCTGAGAATTCAATGCTAATTTGCATCTTGGAAATCTTCGGATTTTTCAACTAAAGACTAAGTGACTCGGTTTAAATGAACAATCACAAATAGTGAATCATGAAAAAGTAAATAAAGGATTTTAGTTGTGGTGATTACTGAACAAATACAGTAGTAGTTCTAATTTTTGATTTGCATTATACTGCCACAAACCCTTCTGTAAACAATCAGTAAAACATCCAGTGCTTGTTGAGTTGTAGTGACTCGCACTGCAGATACTTACAGTGTATTCTTCGGGTCAAAGCACACGGAGACAAATGGTCATCAGATAAAAGGAGTGGGGGAAGAGAAGAACAAAGACAATTAATTTAATTAACCTTAATACATGTCTGTAGTATAAATAAAAAGGGAAGACCAAAACATTCAAGAAATGTTAGTTAAAAAGTACTTTGATAACGGCATCATCGAGCAGCTGTTTAATATACCATATTATTTTAAATTATTAGTGTTTAGCGTATACCTTAAATCCTTGTATACTGCTACTTTTTATACTTTACATCGTTGCAAGATACTTTGTCCTTGAACTTGATAATAACATAAATTGCTTAATAATACTCTTAAAATATTTGGAATGGAATGAAATGCCTTTATGGAATAGAATTTATTCAAATTAAGTCTTAATCAAAACTCTTTTTTATAGTCTGTCTTCAGGCCCAGACCTCCCTTGCAAAAGAGATCTGTGATCTCAATTGGATTTGCCTGGTTAAATAAAGCTTAATAACAACACAAAAAAGGTTAAATCATTTCATCGGGACTAGTTTCTTTAAGGGAGAAATGTTTCGTCTTCCATCTGGAAAACTTCATCAGTCTGTGGTCTGCCAACCAGATCTGTCCCATAAGTAGCCTTCATTGTGTGTTTCAAGCCAACCTCCTGTTGGAATCTCAGAAGCTGGCTTTTAACACATGCAAAAGGACCCATCTGTCCAAAACACTCAATCATCTTGATTAACAATTAATGTTTTAGGCCAGAAGGCCGATAACAGCCTGAAGACACCAAGGCCAGAATGGTTCAGAAAAAGGTTTGTAGGCTCAATCATCCAGGTAGATAACACAAAAAAGGTTGATCATTTCATCTGGACTAGTTTCTTTAAGGGAGAAACCTTTTTCTTTTTATATAAATTAATGTTTAAAACACATTTTCATCCCCTCCTCATTTATTTGCTCACATCAAACAAACGTGTTCCTCTTGTAACATTTCTCTTTAATGCTGAGACCTAATAAAACATCATGGAAACATGTTCCAGCTGCTGGAGCAGCGATTGTTGCATTTTGGATTATGGGTTCCTCAGCATGTTGGTGACTACGCACAGAAGTAAAAGATCCACCACTGCACTCATTGCAGTACAGTACAGTATTGATGACAAGCATTTGGACTGTGACAAAACTAAACAGTGTTGGCTGTTTTTCCATATTAACAACATGCTCATGGTTCCTCACATTGGCCCTCATGCACGAACCGTTCGTACGCACAGATTTGTTCTTAAACTGTGCGTACGAGTGATTTAGGATCATTTGCGGCATTCAACAATGTTTTCGTATCCTACGATTTTTTTCAGATACGAACAAAATTTACGAGTGGTCCGGACCTGTCGTATATTTTAGGAGCGTCAGTCTGCTGTCATCCAGACGGAATTTCTCCACTAATAACTTCATATTTCGTTATTTAGAAAATATTTAGAGTTTAAAAAAGTCACGCACCACAATTGTTCTTGACAATAGGTTCTGTTTGAAGTCGAATTATAATTTTAAATGTAATAATGACTAACGGATTAAAGTATTTAAATTAAAATCAATTTGTTATCAATGCCGTTTTCTAACACTACAATATCAATATGAAGATCTCAAACTGAAACCAACTTAAATTATGAATTAATTTAAGTTTAATTTGTCTCGGTAACGCAGACTTCGGTAACGCAGACTTTACATTGACCTCCTCCTGTCGCAGTCATAGCTGTCAGATAGCTCAATCAGTAGAGCGTTGCGTCGCAGTGCCGAACCTTATGGGTTCGAGTCCCACATGGGACAACTTTTTTTTTCTCCTTTTAATTCATTCCAGATTTAAAAAACACAAGAAAACTATTTACAATACAACAAGAAATGAAGCATAAAGTCTTTTTAATCTGGAATGAATAAATAATCTAAAGAAAGAAGGAAGAAAAAAAAAAACAGTCATACCTCGTGGGACTCGAACCCACGAGGTCTCGATAAGCAGTGCAATGCTTTATCCAGTGTGCCACCACGTCGCGTGTATATTTCAAGGTCCACATTTCTTATAAACAAACATTCTTTGGCTTTAGTTGGTCATTTACTCCCATGAGTGACGCTGCTAATAAGGACAGATTTTCTTTTCTTGACCTCAGAGAGCAGAACTTCAATCTCCGCACCGGTAGAGTTCTTCTTTTTTACTTTTCGCTGTCATTTTATGAACGAACACGTTTTGCCTCTGAGGCAGGAAACGTAGCCTTATATGGTGTTTTGAGGGGTGGGGATTATGTAAATAACCTCTCCGCGTGCACGCGCAGGTTGATAGAACAGGTGGGATTCATCATATTTGCGCAGCCATTTACACACTTTTCCTGTGGATAGAAGAGTTTGTTGAATCTGACGTGGCATGTTCGTACGAACGCTTCGTACGAACAAAAGTAGGAGAAATTTAGGATAAAAATACGAACATGTTCGTGCATGAGGGCCATTGTGCCATGCAAGCAAGCTAAAACAGTGGCAAACAAAAAGCAGAAGTTGTGTGCTTTCAGAACAGTAAGCTTTCTTTGTCATTTCTAATTTACTTTGTCTTTTATTGTTGCATGTCAGAACTGAAGGCCTTTAAGAACCAAAAGTACTTTTCAAACCAAAGTTAGTCTCTGATGTGTACATTAAGTGTCTGATGTGCATATCCTATAAATACAAAATAAAAAAGGAAGGAAACAGCTGAATATTTAAGGAATTTGGCACGATGCACATGATTTTACCCATTTTGTCACAGAACTGGTATGCTTTTTATTTTATTTGGCTCAGCCAAAGCGTAACAAGAAGTGACATCAAAGAGGAACTCTTTAAAAAGGGAATTTCCTGGTCACATTATTTAAACTCTTGATTCATCTTCGTCTCTCTCTGATAGTGACTCCAAATAATCTAAAAGACATCAAACTCTTCACTAATGTCTGTGCTGTCCGACAAGTACTGTAATTTCTGGACTATAAGCCGCTACTTTTTTCACACACTTTAAACTTGGCGGCTTATAAAATCCTGGGACTATTTATTTATTTATTTTTAATTTTGATGGGCTAACAAGCTTTATGGCACCAAAACATTTAGCCTCGTCACACCCGGGCGCTCACATAGCTGTCCAATACATGTCTCTCTTGGGGGTGTGTCCCCTTGACTCAATGAGACTACGTATAAATAAAGGCACAAAAAAATGACCAATAAAATTACCGAACAGGTCACAGTGGCCCAACAAAACTTGGCTTTATTGGTCCACAGTGGATCCCTTCTCCCCACGTTCTCTCCTCCCCTCCAGGAGTTTCCCTCCTCATTGTACACAAAGTATTTGCAGCCACTCAAAATGTGTGTCGTAAATCAAATCAAATCGTGAATTTGCCTCGAGATGAAAGTGTTGTTGAGACGAAAGACAGACAGGATGTTCAGAGGCTGTTCAGTTCCGACTGAGCCTAAAGCATACACCATATGTTAGGGGGTTCTCAGCGTAAGCAGTCACCATGAGGTTTCATCAAAAAGTGTTAAAGATGAGCTGTGGAGATTAGCAGAATTGGATCATGTCTCTTCTTTTGTCTTTTCACACTATTTCAATGCGCTACAAACATCTAGGAAAGTGTTTGTACCATGTGGCAAGTGTTTGTACC
>JBBPBX010038692.1:2924-13684 GCA_038048925.1 Garcialebias charrua
CACGCACAATCAATCTTAGCATCAGACATGATATCCCTGTCAGTCCTGCTCAATCAAGCCATGCTGGTGCACACTCCACACCATTACCACCCTGCCCAACCCAGAACCCTCACATGATACCTCCACGTTCAAGAAAGCACCACCTATGAGTTTTTGTGCATGTTTTTAATTAAATTGTAATCATATTATATTTATTTATTTATTTTACAGTTGCTCATTTATAATAAAATGTATTTTGTCAAAAATATTTTTGTAATACATTGTTTTCAATGGTGACAACATACAAAAAGAAAAAAAAAAGCTTATCTATAATAAAATCTGGATGGATTTACTCTGTAAAACAAGCAAACAAGAAAATAAACAATATACTAATACTGTTCTTAAAGCTGGTGCTTGTTTTGTTTGCTTTAGTTAATTTGCAGCTCAGAGTTCTGAATCTCCAACAGCTCAAAGTTAGCCTGCCTCAAAAGACACAGTACTGATGGAAATACAGGATAATAACAATCCAGAGTAGGGGTGTAAAAAATGCGGCCCATGGGCCGCATCCGGCCCGCCAGGGGGTTTTAGTTGGCCCGCTGATGAATCTGAATTATTAAAAAAAAGAATAAACGCTATTTTCTTTAAAATATGCAGTTCCTATGTTGTCCGCTATAGAGGCGCTGTGTTTTAGTCAGTTCCTATGTTGTCCCACGCAAGCCGGCTGCCTCTAGGACCCATTGGCGCTGTGTTTTAGTATGGGAGTTGCAGCAGATAGCAAGCGGAGGCTCTGCTCTTTTTCTCTGTCTTTGTGTGTGTAGCAAGTGTTCCTCCTGAGTCCTGATGTGAAACAGTACAAAAACAAGATTTCAGGGTTGCTGAGGGAGTTTGCAAAACGATTTCAGGTCTTTAGAAGAATAATTACGCACACGTCTTAAAAGATGGGCCTAGTGCACAAAGCCGCATGTCGGCACCGCTACAAAGGCAAACTCAAGACAGAATTTGCAGTTTTTCTCACCACTCACCATCAGAGCTTCTGTTCTCACTAGTGAACATTAATAAAACAGCTACGCTCAAAGCTCATTTTATGGGTTCACAATTGCTTCCTAGATGTGGAAAATGGATTTAAAATTCATTCATTTCTAAATTTTGATGGGTTTGATGCATTTTTAACATGCAGGAAAGTGTTTTAACAAATTTGTGTTTTTTGTTTTAATGTCCAGAGGACCAGACTTAGCTTTTTTAGATTTTTCTACCTGGATTATTGAGCATGCATCAGGGTATTTAACAAAACAGTTGACTAAATGTTTTAAAACGTGCAATCACTGATCAGTTTTTTAATGTGTAATGCACTTAAATGTTAAACTGAGTAAAAGTGTAAAAGGACAATTAATTTAATGTAAATATTTTTATAATTTATTTATTCTTTGCACTAATACAAAGAAAAAAAGTGGACTTTTGGAATGAGTATACTGGTCTGGCCCCCTTGAGATCAGATTAAGCTGTATGCGGCCCCCAGATCAAAATGAGTTTGACACCCCTGATCTAGAGGGTCCCTAAATATAACCGTACAGTATGTCACCATAGATTGAAATTAGGTGTTAAAAAAATGATGATTTTAAACTTTTTTTAATGTGAGGGAGACATGTCCCCTTCGCATATAATTGATGTGACACCTATACGTTTACCTTTCATTTGACATTCTTCCTTAGTGCTTTTTGTAAACAGATTTCCATGTACTTCTCTGTCCTTATCCAGGTCCTTGATGTTAGCAGGATTACTTGGATGTCCCACATCTCATTCTGCTCGTGTGGAAGCTTGTCTGCAGCAGGCAGATCCTCAAAAAATCACAGTCAAACAATACGAAATTAACTTGCAGCCTTCAATCGTGGTCATTCCCTTTCCACCTGTGGTTGATGGGAACTTCCTACCAGCAAAAGTTGAGGTGGGTTCCTATGTATTGATAGGGGTGAGGTAACTGGTTTAGTGATAATATAAAAAGTGGTTCATGAAAGTGTGTTATCCAAACTATTTAAGGGCCCAAGATGGTGTAGAGGCAGGGCTGCCGACTTGGGACCCGAAGGACACAGGTTCAAACCCCTGCCCCGGCCACTACACACCTTGGGGTGTCTATGAGTGCACACCTATTTCCCCAGCTCCCCGGGCGCTTTCTATGGCTGCTCACTGCACCACCTGGTGGTGGTTGGGTTAAATGCAGAGACAAATTTCATCTTGTATGGGAAACATACACAGATGACAAAAATGTGACTTTTATTTATTATTTATTATATCTAACAAGGTTGAGTCAGGTTCTCTGGACAGATTCTTATTTATATTATTCCAGAGGACCTGACTCAATCCTGTTAGATTTATCTACTTAGATTATTGAGCATGCATCAGGGCACTATTTGCTATATTTGACTGTGTCACAGACCCAAAAATTACATTTAAAATAGGAAAATTTCCCACTGGTTTGAAACACCTTTACAGAAGACAAATTATATTTTCCTGGATTTGATTACCGGTACAAATAAAATATAAATAAATAAGAAAAATAGCTTACTTTTTTAATTACATTTTAATAAAATGTACATACAACATGTAAAATAAGCATCCTCTTGACCAGACCTGGGCATTGTAAGGCCCCAGGGCCACATGCGGCCCTTTGGTTGACTCTGACCGGCCCCCGTAAGGGGAGTTACAACAAAAAAATAGTTTCTAATTTTACCTCATTTGTGGACTGCATTGCTTTAATTTTGATGTCTTTTTAAAATTCACGTACAAAATGATGCAATATGTAAATCAAGACATGCGCAATGTGCATGATTGCATTGTTGTCAAGTCACAAGACAACGTTAGCCCTCAAAAATGTCCACTCATGCTTTTTATTTTGTTGATTAATCATAACTAATACTTTTACCAGTTTGTCTAAACAATGATATTTACTGCTTTTAATAAAGAAATACTATTAATATGCAGTATTGAATTATGTCATTTCGCCCGGCCCCCCACAATATTTTCTATTTCTCATGTGGCCCCATGGAAAAAATAATTGCCCACCCCTGTCTTGACAATAAGAAATATTAATAATAATTATAATAAAAAACAAAACAGAATTTCTATCCTGAAGGTGCATCATCTCCAAAGTGTTTTGGGAGGTTGAGGCTTTGAAATTCAGTTTCCATCCATCCATCCATTTTCTTCCGCTTAACCGGGGTCGGGTCGCGGGGGTAGCAGTCTAAGTAGGGAGGCCCAGACTTCCCTCTCCCCAGCCACTTGGAGCAGCTCCTCCGGGGGAATCCCAAGGCGTTCCCAGGCCAGCCGAGAAACATAGTCCCTCCAGCGTGTCCTGGGTCTTCCTCTGGGTCTCCTCCCGGTGGGACATGCCCGGAACACCTCACCAGGGAGGCGTCCAGGAGGCATCCTAACCAGATGCCCGAGCCACCTCAACTGGCTCCTCTCGATGTGGAGAAGCAGCGGCTCTACTCCGAGTCCCTCCCGGATGACTGAGCTTCTCACCCTATCTCTAAGGGAGAGTCCAGACACCCTGCGGAGAAAACTCATTTCAGCCGCTTGTATCCGAGATCTCGTTCTTTCGGTCACAACCCAAAGCTCATGACCATAGATGAGGGTGGGAACGTAGATCGATCGGTAAATTGAGAGCTTTGCCTTTCGACTCAGCTCTCTCTTCACCACGACAGACCGGTACAGCGCCCGCTTCACTGCGGATGCTGCACCTATCCGCCTATCGATCTCACGCTCCAGTTTTCCCTCATTCGTGAACAAGACCCCGAGATACTTAAACTCCTGTAAGTTTTACAATTGTAAATGAGAATAAATAAAACGTTAACTAGACTTATTGCAGAAAAGAAGTCCAGTGGTTTTTTACATCTATTTATTTACCATTTAGAGTCAGAGTCAGAGAGAATTTATTGTCATTTGCACCGCATGTAGTACATGTGTTGAAAACGAGATTATGTACACAGGGTCCCAGTTACATCCAACAACAAATGCAAGAGAAAAACAATAATAACATCTAGGATTAACTAAGAGAGACATCAGCTAGTAATACACTAAGCCCTAATGTAGTAGAAAAACATCATTATAAACAGCAGCACGAACATGAGTCATTATGAGCAGATGGTCACAGATGAACGCAGCAACAAGAAACAGATCAGTATCAACATGATGTGACATTTTGCAGTGTTTATTCTTATTATTTATTTATTCATGAGTCTGACAGCCTCAGGGTAGAAGCTGTTCCTCAGTCTAGTGGTTCTACATTTGATGCTCCTCAACCTCCGTCCTGAGGGGAGTGGTGCAAAGAGTGAGTGTGCTGGGTGAGTGAGGTCTTTCATGATGCAGGTGGCTCTTTTTCTGCATCTGGAGGTGTTTAGGCTACTAGATGATTGAGAATATACACCAGAATTTTGCAATAGTGTTAATTTTTTATTACACTTTACCAGTGACGTGCGGTGAGGTTCATGGCTGGTGCGGCACTGTGCAGTTTTTTTCATATGTATAATAAAAAAAACAGACAAAAAAATGTTCTCCACGTTTTGGCTTCTGTCTGCCATAGCTTCAGCGTTTTGGATACTTTGGATAGCATTATTTTCTTCTTTTATAATACATGAACCCTACAGAGTAGTTTATTCGCCATTTTATTGGCAACAGTTAACGGGTTGAGTTTAAAATCTCATATCAGCAATCTTTACACATACAAACTGTAGCACACAAAAACACATTTAATTTGGAGAAAAAATTATTTTATTCTTACCTTTACTTATAAATTAAATTAAACTATAACAAAATCAATTTTTATTTTACAGAAAAGAGCTGTGAGCATTATTACAATAAAGCCTTACTGTCATCCATCTAATATATTATTTAAACAACTCAAAGTACTGACGTTTTATGATTTGGTGGACTATAATATTTTGTTAGTAATAGAACCCTCACATGTTCAAATGTATTTTGTTAAGAGAGAAAGCTGCTAGTCTAAAGGGAACTGACATTTTTGCAAAGCCAAGGTATATAACTAGTTTGAAGGGACTGTTTATTTCAATACAGGGAGTTGAATTGTGGAATGGTTTGGGAAATGATGTTAAAATTTTAAACTCTGTGCAGCACAGAGTTTACATTTTTTGTAAACATAAGCACAGACTGTGCTTATGTAAAAATGATCAATACTAAATTGTTAACAAAATACCAACATTTTCAGTTTAAATGTTTAATGTTCTAGATATTTGTAGATCTGTGATGAGTTATTCTTTTTGCTCTGTTACTTATAGATAATTATTGTTTGAATTGATTGTTTGAACTTGTTTTAGCGCTGTCACTTCCTCCTGCAACGCTGCAGGAGGAGGCTCAAACAGAAACTGTGGGCTCACTAGCCCTGCCTCCTCGAGGCTGGCCGCACGTGGCTCCTTTTCTCACTGTTTTTATGATCGCTCAGCACAAGAAACACATTACACAAACACATACAGTTTTTGAAAAAAAAACACTATACATTATATTCACCAGCTAAACTACAGAAATGTAGTTTATATAGCAAAAGTATTTGGACATTTTAATAGCGACATAAAAAGGGCATGAATAAAGGCTCACCGTAGCTCAGCCGAGTGATTGCGCAATCGGTGAAGCGCAGCTGTGGGTGCCTCTGCGCACATCTCTTATCAGTGTTTGAATGCTAAATAAGAAAAATCTGTGATTTTGAATAAAAAATAACTTAAAACTGGTTTAGTTTTAAGTAAAATAAGTTTATAGTACAAATGAAAGGATAAATACTATAATTACATTAATTTTTTCAATTTACTTTTTTCCTTTCCATGATGACAGGTGAGGCGTGGACTCACTTGCCTCTCCTGACCGCACGTCACTGCACTTTACAGTCAAAAGCTTTAGGTGAAATTTAAGTGCAACAAACACTGTTCTAAGAAAGTTTCCTTTGAGAAGTTCAGTACTTTTAAGCACCCTCCCCCCTCACACACACACACACGCACACGCACGCACGCACGCACGCACGCACACACACACACACACACAAACAAACACACTGTCAAAAAAGTGTGTATATAACCTTAACAAATGATAGACAATGCATTTTTTATAAATATTGTACATATTCACTAACAAATTTAAAAAAGTGCTGAATCGAACGTCACATTTAATCTAGAATTCAAGCTGATAAAACGTTAAATAATTATATTCCAGAAAACAATTATATTCATTTTAAACTGTGTTCTTTATCAAAGACAGGCCAAACACATTTTCAGGCAACTCCCTTTATTGATGGTGTGCATGTTTAAAATGTTTGTATCTTGTAATAAAAAAAATAAAAAATAATAAATAAATAAATAAATAAAACTTGGAATGGGCTCTCACAAGTACCTTGGGTTCCCTTTCAGTCAGTTCACTGCAGTGCAACACATAATATATGGGAATTGCGCCTCAGTGCGGTTCACCTGAAGCATTACAATCACGCTTTTTAAAGGGGACCACAGATGCAAAATTCACTTTTTAATGTTTTTTTTACTCAACTTTGGGTATTTACTTCATAAAAAAACAGTCCTTGTGCCAAAAAAATGCACCCAGTGGTTTATTTACTCTAAGTAGATTTATTTATTTTTGATAAATACACCTGGATTCACACTTCCTGCAGTTATTGACGTCACAAGCCGTAGCCAATCACCTCAAACCTGAGTCCAGCCCCTCACCTAGCAACCCCTGGTTAGGCTCAACCCACTTCTGTATTAAACACATGACTGTTGTTTTTCATGATTTCATCTCATCTTTTGTTTATATGTTCTTAATTTCATGTGTACAGCACTTTGTTGCAGCTGTGGTTTTTTTAAATGGCTTTATAAATAAAGTATAATTGTTATTTTTATGTTTTAGTTCAATTTTTAGTGTATTTGCGATCGCTCCCAACGCGCAGCCGGCAAAAATTAAACGAGCGGACCCCCGGCGTAGGGACCAGCGGCAACGGGACCCTCTTCTGGCGCGATGGAGCGGAGCTTCAATTGTACAGCCTCGCTGCAGCCTCGCAGCAGCCTCGCAGCAGCGAGGACCTTCTCCTTACGGATTAATTTACGGGAGACACTTGGTGAACTTTGTGTTGTCTTGACTGGAACAGCGATAACTCCCAAAATCTCCGCGTGCAACGAGCGGAGCTGGCGAACACCGGAAGAGGAACAAGCTAACATTAGCTTCGGATTCGGGTGGTCTCATGCTAAAAGGAGCAGCAAATTGCGGCGCGCTCAGACGGGTTTCGGTAAGTTATCTTAAGCTAGCACTAACAGTAAGTCAAATGAGTAATAAAAAAAGAGCTAATTTTAAAACAACAACACATTACAGATACTGGCTGTTACAGAGGGCGTAAACAGATCTTTGAAGGGCGTGGACTTCAAGAAACCGGTCGTTCAAAACGAAAGTTAAAAATGGCAGAATTAAAAAGGGTATAATTAATTATCTAAGAATTATTTTGTGTATTAAAATGAATTAATATTGTCAAGATAGCACACAGACATAACATAAAAATTTTAAATACCTATATGTGGTCTCCTTTAAGGCAAGTGAGGCTTCTGCGTCACCAGAGGCCACGTCCCTCTGGTATAAATGATGCAGAACGGCTCACAATCGCCCTCTTTTTTGCACTTCACCTTCACTTCAACCTGAACTCCGCAGGACTTCTCCGTGACTGAACTGCCTAACCGGAGGTGAGCTCGCTCCCTGCCCAGGGCGTCACGAGAGAACACCATCCTGCGAACCGCTTAGTTGGCGTGGCTAGCTAAGCGTGGAAGAAACAGTTGTTCACGACCCGTTAGCTCCTTCTAACCGGACCACGTGCTCTCGCTGTTAGCTCCGCCTAACTGGAAAACGGAAACTTTGACGCCTTCCCTCGAAATGGCTCCGGAGAAGGCAAAGGAAAATACTAAGAACTTGGGCAAGGCTACAAGACCGGAAAGCCCCGTGTCACAGCCTTGCCCGAATGATTGCAACTTCGTCATTGTATCGTCAAGCTCCCACGAGGCCTGCCCCGTGTGTTTGTGTATTGTTCATGCTAAAGCTGCTTTAGCTGACCCGGACTCGTAAACACACTGCAACCAGCGTCGCCTGTCTGTAAGGGAGAGGCGCGTGGCATTCGTGGCCAAGACGATGGGGAACACCAGCGTGACAAAGGACCCGCTCCTGTCCGAGACGCTCAGGCCCTTAGCAGAGCTCGAGGCCGACGTGATGGAAGACAGAGGGGCGCTTACTTGGGGGGACCGAATGGACCTCCACGAGGAGGAGAGAGACGGCTCGAGTCAGCCCAATTTTTCCAAGTATGACTCGCGTGAGATGCTATAATCAGATGAGGTGTCTGTCACAGCCTCATGCGACATGTCAGACGACAAGGAGGAGCAGGAGGACGACGGTGACTCAGAGGACTTCTCCCAGGGAGCTACAGCAGCTCCGGACAAGGCAGACGGCTCCACCAGGGCCCTGTTCGAGCTGTGGCGCAGGGCAGCTGAGACTCTGAAGGTAACCGGGTATGCACCCCCATCTCGCCAACAACAGACTGGCGGGCAGCTACTTTCTAGCTAAGCAACAGGTCTCGGTGAGACACAAAATGCCTGTGTTCCAAGACTTCATGACTGAGCTGACTCGCTCATGGTCAGCCCCAAAAGCACCACTCTCACTGCCTTTGTCACAGTTCCTTGACATGGAGGACATGGAGGCTGTTGACCTAGCACACATGCCGCAGATGGACGAGACTTTGGCCGCACACTTGGCGTCAAAAACCTCTGGCTCCAAACCAACGCTCCCCAGTAAACAATGCCGCATGTCAGCACTCCAACTGGAGAAGAGTTACCGCGCTCAGGGCCTCGCCGCATGCGGGCCTACGGGCCTACGGGCCTGAGTTAACTGGCGAGCAACAGAATTCTGCACGAGCTGCAGATTGGCGAGAGAGGTCTGGCTTATAACTACATACAGTGCATTACAGTAGTCAAGACGAGCTGTGAGAAAAGCGTGGATTAATTTCTTCAAGTCAAGTCTTGCTAGGATTGGTTTCCCTTTTGCAATTTGGCGAAGTTGATTAAAAAAATCTGAATAATAATAATAATAATAATGAATTCAATTTATAACGCACTTTTCATTAATGAAAATCTCAAAGTGTTAACAACACTGCTGATCTGTTTATCAAATTTAAAACCAGTCTCAAACTTCACCCCCAGATTGGTGACAGAGTGCCTGAGATAACATGACAGTGAGCCAAGGTCTATGCTGGAAGAAGGACAGCAACTCGGTCTAAACATCATGACTTCAGTCTTGTTCTTGTTTAGACTGAGGAAGTTTAGAGAAAACCATGCCTTAACATTGGTAAGGCAGTGTGTTAATTGCTGGAGTTTATTGTTTTGTGCCAGGGGACATAGATCTGGCAATCATCAGCATAGAAATGAAAATATATGCCATGTTTCCTAAAAATTTAGCTGAGGGGGAGTAAATAAAGAGCAAATAAAAGAGGGCCAAGGATGGAGCCCTGGGGTACGCCGTGTGGAAGAGGAGCAGTGGAAGATATAAAATTGTCCATTTTTACACAAAAACTCCTATTATATAAATATAAATATAAAATATATATATATATGTAAATATATATATATTTATATGTATATATATATGTATACATATATGTATGTGTATGGTAAGGTTTGAGTATCTCAATGATCCTAGGAGCTATGCTGTCAGGGGCTTCATGCCCCTAGAAGGGTCACCCAAGGCAGACAGGTCCTAGGTGAGGGATCAGACAAAGTGCAGCCCAAAAACCCCTATGATGAGTACAATTAATGGACTAAGTTTTCCCTCGCCCGGACGCGGGTCACCGGGGCCCCACTCTGGAGCCAGGCCCGGAGGTGGGGCACGCTGGCGAGCGCCTGGTGGCCGGGCTTTTACCCATGGAGCCCGGCCGGGCACAGCCCGAAGAGGAGACGTGGGTCCCCCTTCCCATGGGCTCACCACCTGTGGGAGGGGCCAAAGGGGTCGGGTGCAATGTGAGATGGGTGGCGGCCGAGGGCGGGGACCCTGGCGGTCTGATCCTCGGCTACAGAAGCTGGCCATTGGGACATGGAATGTCACCTCTCTGGTGGGGAAGGAGCCTGAGCTAGTGTGTGAGGTTGAGAGGTTCCGACTAGAAATAGTCGGACTCACCTCAACGCATGGCTCTGGCTCTGGAACCAGTTTCCTTGAGAGGGGTTGGACACTCTTCCACTCTGGAGTTGCCCCTGGTGAGAGGCGCCGAGCAGGAGTGGGCATACTGGTTGCCCCCCATCTTGGTGCCTGTACGTTGGGGTTCACCCCGGTGAACGAGAGGGTAGCCTCCCTTCGCCTACGTGTGGGGGGACGGGCTCTGACTGTTGTTTGTGCCTATGCACCAAACGGCAGCTCAGACTACCCACCCTTTTTGGAGTCCTTGGAGGGGGTATTGGAGAGTGCGCCTCCTGGGGACTCCCTTGTTCTACTGGGGGACTTCAACGCTCACGTGGGCAATGACAGTGAGACCTGGAGGGGTGTGGTTGGGAGGAACGGCCCCCCTGATCTGAACCAGAGTGGTGTTCTGTTATTGGACTTCTGTGCTCGTCATGGATTGTCCATAACGAACACCATGTTTAAGCATAAGGGTGTCCATATGTGCTCTTGGCACCAGGACACCCTAGGTCGCAGTTCGATGATCGACTTTGTTGTCGTCTCATCTGATCTGCGGCCGCATGTCTTGGACACTCGGGTGAGAGAGAGGGGCGGAGCTG
>JBBPBX010038692.1:17080-30263 GCA_038048925.1 Garcialebias charrua
TATATATATATATATATATATATATATATATATATATATATATATATATATATATATATATATATATATATATATATATATATATATATATATATATATATATATATATATATATATATATATATATATATTATATATATATTTATATATATATATATTATATATATATATATATATATATATATATATATATATATATATATATATATATATATATATATATATATATATATATATATATATATATATATATGTATATATATATAATCAATGAAAATCATTCAAGCATCATAACGTATGCTGATCAAATACTTTGACTCATAAATGAATAAAATCTAAATGAAAATAACAGCAATTGTGTGAAAATCTACTTTAAGATAAAGACTACTCCAGAAATCTCATAGTGCTCAAAAACATTCCTCCATCATCTTTTGGACCCAAGTGGCAAGCTGAAGTAAGTAGATCAGAAGATGCATTGATGCAGAAAATCAAGTAATGCTCAGTCCAGTAGGGGAAAAAATATACATTTGGATGAAAAACAAGTGGGCACACCTCACTCAGAGCTGAAGCAGCAGCTGAACTTTAACAGTTATTGTCACAGAACTAAGAACGGAAAGTGAAACAAAAAAGTTTGTTTTAACCTTAAACAAGAAATCAATAATAATCAGCAAAAGCTGCTCCAAAAACATAGTTTGAAGATCAAACTAAATCATAAAATTGTATTGAATGATTTTTTTTTTATCACTGAGGGGATCTGACTCAGATGATGTGTTGAATAATAACAGAATACAGGAATTATCTTCAGAAATAAGTTACTTTCTGGTTAAATGGGCTTTTAAAGCTATTTCTTCTGCCTTGATCATTTACACGTAAAATAAATATTTTTATTTTTATACATTTAAATCATAGGGCGAGCATTGTACTACAGCTCAAATATATATATAAAAATAATATTTAGATTATAAATCATCTAGGCCATAATAAAAGAAAACAACAAAAGGTAACAAGTAATTTAGTTGAGTATCGTTAAAGGTTCAGTATGTAATTTCTGGAATACGCTGGAACTTTGATTGATTGATTGATGTTTATTCATTCATTTTAAAAGAACAATACAAGACAGTTTCATCAGATACAAGAATACAAGTAGATAAAATGAAGGGAGCAGAAAGAAGATGAAATCTTAATATATCAAAGTCAAAAGTCAAAGTCAAAGTCAGCTTTATTGTCAGAACTGCAATATGTACAGGACATACACAGAATTGAAATTTCGTTTCTCTCAGTCCCTCGGTGCAACAGTAACTATTGAAACATTGAAACACTGAAACATATAATAATAGACATAGCATGAAATAGTAAAACTGTGACACTGTCCTGAGTTTTTGCATAATGGTATAAGAGTATAAAAATTTACACCAACTATCTGCCCAAATATCTGCCCCTTATTTCACAGTTTGTTCAACCAATGGTAACCTTCAAGCAACATCACAGAATGAATAATTCTACTTATTTTTCTAACTGTAATACACAAACTACATCACAAAATGAATAATTCTACTTAATTTTTCTAACTGTAATACACAAACTACATCACCCATAATTCTACTTAATTTTTCTAACTGTGATACACAAACTACATCACAAAATGAATAATTCTACTTAATTTTTCTAACTAATACACAAACTACATCACACTTTTTTTTCTCTACTTAATTTTCCTAACTGTAATACACAAACTAGATCATAAAATGAATAATTCTACTTAATTTTTCTAACTGTAATACACAAACTAAAAGATGGCACAACATCAAGATGTTCACAAAATGAATAATTCTACTTAATTTTCCTAACTGTAATACACAAAATACATCACAAAAATGAATAATTCTACTTAATTTTTCTAACTGTAATACACAAACTGCTTCACAAAATGAATAACTCTACTTAATTTTTCTAACTGTAATACACAAACGCACTAAGCTACATCATAAGTACAACATAAGTGTAATACACAAACACGCAAAGTTACATCATATATAGTTTTTGAGCAAGTCCTTTTTGACCTTTTTCTTAAATGTATACATTGATTTTTCATTTTTAACATCACTCTCCAGAGCATTCCACAATCGAACTCCCTGAATTGAGGTAGACCGTCCCTTTAAGCTGGTTCTGAATTGTGGTTTGATGAATATCTCTGTCCCTTTGAGATTGTAATAACTTTGTCTTTTTATAAAATTTCTTTGGATATTTAAAGGTAATGTGTTATTATGAGCCCTATACATAACTGATAAAATACTATATTCTACCAATTCCTGGGCAGCACGGTGGCACAACTGGTAGAGCTGCTGCCTCTCAGCGAGAAGGTTGCCGGTTCAAATCCCGGTCCGGGGCCTTTCTGGGTGGAGTTTGCATGTTCTCCCCGTGCATGCGTGGGTTTCCTCCGGGTACTCCGGTTTCCTCCCACAGACCAAAAAACATGCTTGTTAGGCTGATTGGTGACTCTAAATTGACCCTAGGTGTGAGTGTGAGAGTGGATGGTTGTTTGGTGTGAGTGAGACAGGTCCCTCTTGTAAATGAGTCCCCGTGACTCAACGAGGCTAGCCTGTATAAATAAAGGTTGAATGAATGAATGAATGAATTTCAATAAGTTTAGCTGAAGAAACAAAGTGTTTGATGGGTGACTGAAATGTTTTCTGGTGATTACTCTTACAGCTCTCTTTTGTAAAATAAAAACAGGCTTTGTAATAGTTTTGCACGCTTTTCCCCAAACCTCAATACAATAGATTAAATGTGGAGCAATGATTGTGTTATACAACATATGCAAAGCTTTATCAATTAAAAAATCCCTGACTTTATACAGTACTGCAATTGATCTAGCTATTTTTTAATGGAATTTACATGATGTTTCCATGTCAGTTTGTCATCAATGATAACACCCAGAAACTTCACTTCACTCACTTTACAGATCACAACATCTTCAATTTCAAATGGATCGTCATCAACAATTCTCTTTTTGTTACTGAATATCATGTAATTAGTTTTATCTAAATTCAAAGATAATTTGTTTAATTTAAACCAAGTTTGTATTTTTATAAATTCTGTTTTCATCATATCCAAAATCTGTTTTATGTCATTACCCGAACAGAAAAATGTGGTGTCATCGGCAAAAAGAACACATTTAAGTAGTCCTGACACATTTACCAAGTCATTCACATATAAAATAAATAACTTTGGTCCAAGCACAGAACCCTGAGGAACTCCACAAGTGATATCACGGAGGTCAGATCTAACATCATTTATTTGCACAAACTGTTTAGGAACTTAGGAAATTTTTGAACAGAGACACGTTTCTGGTCCCTCCCCCTCAGAGCCATATAAGGCTCTGTTACCACTTGCTCTGCTGAAATTCAAATTCAAGCTCTGTTTTTATTGGCTGATTCAAATTCAAGCTCTGTTTTTATTGGCTGGTTACAAACTCTGTTTTTATTGGCTGGTTAACGGCGGGTCACTGTGGCTTTTTAGAAATGCTTTTAGAGAAGCAAGGGGACAATAGTTTTTTTCAGAGATTACTTGTCTAAAATCAGTATGTCAGGAGGTAGTGACAGAGTGAAGAAATATGTTAAAAATATATTGTTAGAAAAGTTACATACAGCTCCTTTAATATCCCTCAATGCAGGTACAGTATTCCAAATACAAAGTACCGGTAGAAAGATTTTCTAACAGTTGACTGACTGGTGGAAAACCATCAGTAAAATGGGAAGGTATGTTTGACAACAACCTAATTCTTCATTTTACACAATCCAAATGCTTCCATGCACTTTTATCTTTCTGCAAGCTAAACTTTTGATCTCTTTCATAGAGGCCATTGAATGGTAATATTATATTATAATAATATTATTATAATATATGAATGGTCTTAGTGAGTGTGGCTGGGGCAGGAAGTTTCAAAGTCCAACTTTAGAAAGAAGGAAGCTGCTGTGATTTGGGACCTTTTAACCCTTGTGTTGTCCTGCGGGTCAAAAGTGACCCGCTACCATGTTTAGCTATAGAAAAAATACCTTAAACTATATTTTTCCAACTTGAAATTTTATGACTTTTCCTAAAGTGACCCCATCATTACAAAAAGTGATACTTTGTTTTTGTCTAGGTTTACATGTGGGCTGTACACCACTAGGGTCCAAAGATCGTCCTATGGGTCATTTTTGACCCGTGAATTATAAAGGCATTTAAACACCAGAAAAAAGTTCAAAGGCCACACACAAACTCTCTCTAACACACACACACACACACACACACACACACACACACACACACCACACACACACACACACACACACACATCAAAGACACTAGAACTTGCATTTGACCTGCACCTGCACTCTTGATCTGCAGCTAACCCCTCACATCACACAAGCTGCCAAGCAAAACAAAAAAACAAACTAAGAAATAATAAAGGCTGCAGCTGGGTCAGTCAAAAGAAAAAGGTGCCAGTTCTGCCCCTGGAAGAAGGACTGCAAGACAAAAGCTGTGTGCTGCACATGTGAGAAACACATCTGCAAAGCCCATTCTCACGTTCACACATACTGTCCTTCTTCTTCTTCTTCTTTCGGCTTTTCCCTTTTCAGGGGTCGCCACAGCGAGTCATCCTCCTCCACCTCACTCTGTCCTCTGCATCCTCTGTCCTCACTCCAACTACCTTCATGTCCTCTCTAACTGCATCCATATATCTCCTCTTTGGCCTTCCTCTGTGTCTTTTTCCTGGCAGCTGCATTTCTAACATCCTTCTACCAATATACCCACTGTCCCTCCTCTGGACATGTCCAAACCATCTCAGTCTGGCCTCCCTAACTTTATCTCCCAGTTGTTCAACATGTGCTGTACCTCTGATGATCTCATTCCTGATCTTATCCATCCTTGTCACTCCTAAGGAGAACCTCAGCATCTTCATTTCTGCTACTTCCAGTTCTTTCTCCTGTCTTTTTGTCAATGACACTGTCTCCAGACCATACAACATAGCTGGTCTCACCACTGTCTTGTAAACTTTTCCTTTGACCTTTGCTGACACCTTTTTGTCACAAATCACTCCTGAAACTTTTCTCCATCCACTCCATCCTGCCTGGACTCTCTTCTTCACCTCTTTACCACATTCCCCATTTTCCTGGACAGTGGACCCCAAGTACTTGAAGTCCTGCACCTTTGTGACCTCTGCTCCTTGTAGCCTCACTGTTCCACTGGCCTCCCTCTCATTCACACACATGTACTCTGTCTTACTACGGCTGACTTTCATTCCTCTTCTTTCAAGTGCATACCTCCACCTCTCCAAGTTCTCTTCCACCTGTTCCCTGTTCTCACCACATATCACAATGTCATCTGCAAACATCATAGTCCATGGGGATTCCTGCCTGACCTCATCTGTTAGTCGGTCCATCACCAGAGCAAACAAGAAGGGGCTCACATACTGTCCTACATGTGATAAATATAGTAGAAGTTGAAAATTGTTCACAAAATCAAGCAACATTTTGTTTTTTTGTTGTGTTATGAGAGAAGTATTTTTATAATTCACTTCCTAAAAAATATTTAAAAAATAAACGTGACAAAAAAGTTCCAGATTGTTGACTGTTTTTTCCCTTTCAATATAAATAATTCAGAAATAATTACTTTACATTTATATAATAGCCATAATAAACCTTTACTGTGTAAAAGAAAACTGTTTTGACAGTTGGTTTGTGGTAAAAAAAAAAGTGTAATACTGTTAACTGGTGATTGTCTTTTTGTATTGTGTAACAAAAATACATGATAAAAAATATATTAAAAAAATAAATAATTGAGATGCATTGATAAATAGGTTGTTTCATCGTGGAAAATGGATTTTGGATTTAAAGTTCAATAAAGCTGCTTTATTTTGGGTCTTTGGTAGTGCGGGTCATTTTTGACCCGTAGGACAAGGGGAGTAAACAGAATGTTAAGATCGCACAAGGGTTAAATGTCATGGAACTTTCCTTTTATCACTTCCCAAAGGAGGTGGCAAGTGGGATTCAATCACTGTGATAAGTCCCCTGTCTGAGGTTTACAAGAGTAGACAATAACATTTTCCAGGTGCTGACTGATCCTGTCTTTGTGTCTGGGATCAGTTATATGTTGACTAATTAATAGAGCCACTGCTGTTGTGCCATATGTGCAAGTGCCAAGCGCAACTCTGCCAAGTGTGGAAACAACAAGGATGGTCCCAGAAAAATAGCTATTTAGCATTTTGGTTCAAATGTGCACAAAGGAAATCTGTGTCGGTTACACTATTATTAAACAAATATTTATACTTATATTTCTTTGGTAAGGCACACCTGGATTGTGCTTTCTGTTATCAAGGTGGTATTTTTCTGACTATTTTATAAAAAAATATAGCGCCAAGCTTGCATTTTAATCAACTCTCAATGCACTAAGCTTCACCAGTGGACTTATTTTGCAAAGCTCTGATAAATATCTTGTTTCTGTTTGGCTTACTCTGTAAGACTTGTTCCATTTAAATTGATTTGCGTCTTCTTGGTTGCTGGCTATTTTCAGACACAAATCTGGAGGCTGATCAAGTCATTTGCACAACAAGTCCACCAGCCCACCTGTCTAACAGGTTGATTCAGCCAACCTATCACCACTGATCATCAATCATTCCTAACCAACTCATACTACAGTAATCATACAACAACACACACTTTACACAGATAACGCACACTTCCTCCTTTCTACCTGTAATAAAAATACTGCAGTTCTCTACCTCTTGTTTAATCTTCGGATGCCCTTTAGTCAATTATACATTTGGTTATTTTTATATGCTAATTATACACGTTTGAGGTGTATATTTTCACTACCTTCAACTATTCAGTAGCACAGAAAATTGTATATAACACCGATTTTTTTTAGTTTAAGGTGACGTTTTTTATTTATTTATACCCTGCTGCATCTTAGATCCGAAGAATAAACTATGGGGTTTTGATCATTTTAACTTTTGACTTAATATCAACCTGGTTTTTAAGCACCTTACTTCCATTGACATGTCTAATGTGTCACTGCCAGGTACACTTAAGCTGCAGGGATCAACGAGACAAGTAATCAATTCTGAGAAACGTATGGAAATGGACTATTATGGAGCACATGGTTTACCCCCTGATTGTTGAGAAGTGGAGGAATAGTGAATGTAATTAAACTGCTTTCCCTGGAGAAAACCCCCGTCTTAAAAAAGAGTTACCGTATGTTTCTGCTACTTAAACAGCTGCTATAAATGTGGTCTGTAGTAAGGAAATTAACCTCTGACTTTCCACAGGAATTGCTCAGGAACTGAATGTAAATGTGTTTTAAACTTTCAATGCAATGAGGCAGAATCTGAAGGTGTGATTCATCGCCTAACTGTATAATGTTTCAGTATTAAAGCACTAACAGTGTAGAGTATATTATTACATGTTAAAGAAATTGTTGGATTTTTATAAAATGACGTCACTTTGCAATGCATGGTCAGTATCTCACTTGCAGTAGACAGCAATTAGCTCAATCTATTTTTGGATAATCTGTTCTGTAGTCAAGCTAATGGTCTAATTTAGGTGCAAATTTCAGGCATCTATAAAGCTTGAACCTCAAAAGCTTCACAGTAGTTCAAGTTAGTGTTTTTTTTTTTGTCTGCACATTTCTACACAACATTACTTTTGCATCAAGCTATTATTATTATATCAGGCTAAGCTAGAGATTATTTAAACTGGAATGCAAACGTTTTGTGGTGTAGAAACTTCGTATTATAGCAGTTTCAGCTGCATAACTTTTCAGTCACATCATTACTCGGAGTACACTTAAAGTGTTCAGTTTCATTGCAGCGACTGCAGACGAACACAGATTTTCTTGCTAATTATAGTGTAATGAGTAATTCTGTGCAATGAAACATTAATTTTTCATGGTTATGCCTATTTTCCGTGTTCCCATGAACCTAAATGACCTCCACTTGAAAACAATCTAAGTGTGCAGTAATATAACGAACATATTACAATGTGTTTGCTGTGGTCAAACAGCTTTAAACGAGCCAGGCTGTTTACTGTTAGATTTAAGACGCTCTTCCAAACCTACAATCCAATCCATCTTTATTTGTAAAGTATTTTAAAGCATCACAGCACACAGTCCTCTGCAGAAACGGCAATAAAACACAAATAATGTAAAACAAATGGTAAATGGTAAATGGAGCTTGTTTATATAGCCCTTTCCAGCCCCCCTATGAGGGGCCCCAAAGCGCTTTACAATACCAGCCATCCACCCATTCCTACACACATTCATACACCGGTAGCGGTAGACTGCCATGCAAGGCGCCATCCAGTCCTACCGGGAGCAACTCGGGGTTAAGTGTCTTGCCCAGGGACACAACGACACATGGTGTGGGGAACCGGGATTCGATTCTCCAACCTTCAGATCGGGGGACGACTGCCATTACCACTACGCGACGGCCGCCCCCAAAAACACAATTAAAACATGCATAAATTAAAACCCAGAAATAAAAACGTGGTTTCATAATAATACAAAACTATTCCCTCAAACTAAACTTTAGAACCAAAACCATTTTTTTTATCCTGCCAGGAACTCCTGAACGTAACACCTAAATGAAAATAATGATTAATAAAACGAGGTGGTGCCAGACTGGAATGTGTGGCCGAAGGGAGTGATTACCAAGTGCAAGACTGTGACCAGCAGCAATGAAACGACCCCAGCAGCCTTCTCAGTGAGCATAGCTTGTTCCTTTTAACATCTTGCCCACCAATCAGCCCTGAAACAAAAGGACATGTTGATCAAAGAGAAACTTCTTCATAATTTGACTCAAGGGCAAGTTTTTTGTGCAACTGAATTTAAAATGGACTACAAATTAACAGTGGTGAAGCTGCTATAAAAGCCAAATTGCTGGCATCTTGGGAGGTTTTTTTCCACACAAGATTGCACCACAAAGGTAATACAAAAAAAAAAAAGTCAGAGTCAGAGTCAGAGAGAATTTATTGTCATTTGCACCGCATGTAGTACATGTGTTGAAAACGAGATTATGTACACAGGGTCCCAGTTACATCCAACAACAAATGCAAGAGAAAAACAATAATAACATCTAGGATTAACTAAGAGAGACATCAGCTAGTAATACACTAAGCCCTAATGTAGTAGAAAAACATCATTATAAACAGCAGCACGAACATGAGCAGATGGTCACAGATGAACGCAGATAGTCACAGATGAACGCAGCAACAAGAAACAGATCAGTATCAGCATGATGTGACATTTTGCAGTGTTTATTCTTATTATTTATTTATTCATGAGTCTGACAGCCTCAGGGTAGAAGCTGTTCCTCAGTCTAGTGGTTCTACATTTGATGCTCCTCAACCTCCGTCCCGAGGGGAGTGGTGCAAACCACACCACAAAGACCAGCCAGAATGGGAATGGTCTTTGCAGGATCTTGGGGAGGTCTTCAGGGCCCTCGTTACATGTGACAGAGCATGATAGTTCCACATTAATCTCTGTAGCGAGGTCAAAGCTGCATCCTGATTCAGTCTGAGAAAGCCCTACCGTGCCACCCGCTTCAGATGTTATCAACCATAAAATGGCCTTTATCAGTTATTATCATCCCCATTCGTAACGGTCAGATTTCCCCTCCTGTACCTCCTAGGAGGTTTAAAGGTACATTGTCACCGTTATAAGCGATGACAGCAGGCTCCATCTTTAGCTACGTGTTAAAGTTTAGAGTAAAGCCTCTGGTGTTAGGTTTAGGGTCTTGGTTAGGTTTAGGCACAAGGGTCAGGGGGTTAGGTTTAGGTTTGGTCCTCTGGGTCAGGTTTAAGGTTAGGTTTAGGAAAACGGTTACACAAGCTGAAAAAAACAAAAACACTACACTTCCGGGTTTACAGAAACACGCTGCCTACTCACAGCGATTATAACGCTAATAACGTTCTTTTAAACATGCTAGGAGGTAGATTGGACAGTTTCGGCACTATATATGGGGATGATAACAGATGATAACGCCCGTTGTATGGACTGACAACATCCAAACCCGCTGACCGTGCTCCGTGAGCATGGCGAGATCATGGACAGAATTTTAGGATGCAGAACAAAGCAGGAAAACTCCATTTGGTGAGGACCAAGCATAAAAGTATCACAACTGGCTTTACTCTGGCTTTGTTGCAGTCCATCCATCCATTATCTTTACATGTTTCTTCCTTTTTGGGTCACAGGAGTTGCTGGTGCCCATGTCCAGCAATCACTGTGCAAAAGGTGGGGTACAGGTCGTACGTCCACCACAGGGACACATATGCCCCTTTTCCACATTTCCTCCTTGGCCCCGCTTTAACCTGCTCAGGCCAGTTCCGTGTTCTTTTCCACAGGGCCTTATTCTTGGAGCCAGTTTTTTCAGTACCTATACTTCTCTGTGGTTCCACTGAGACCAAGCAGGACCCTAAAACGTGACGACAGCGCACTGTCATTTACTGATTGGTCTGGGTGCAGAGTCATTGGTCAGAGGGCGGAGTTTCAGAAACTTCCACTGCAACCCGATCCACCATTTTCTTTTTGACCTGCCATTAGAAACAACTCAAATCCGGAGGAGCATATTTTGTAGTTCAAAACAAGAAAGTTCATACTCAATAATCCAGGTATCAAATCTGATAAGTCTCAATCTGGTCATCTGGACAGTTTCTACCTTGGTGGGGGAAGATCAGTGTGCTGGAACTCTGACTGAGGAAGCCCTCTGGACTGAGGGTGAAACGTTTCGACTAAAAGAAACTGTCCAGATGACCAGATTGAGACTTATCAGACATATTTTGTAGTATTTTGAAGGTATAAACAAACATTAATGTCCCAACCATGGTAAAATGCTGAAGTTCAGGCGTTTTTGTATTTGCTGGCCGACGGAAAAGTTCAGAGCGAGCTAGATGGAGCAACACATAACGAGAAGGTTTTTATAAAGGTGTCGGTTTATTGATAATAATGATCCGCCCACTAAAGGGGCACTAATGGGCATTGTGGAAACGGAAAATGAAGCGATCCGACCTGTATCGGCCCAATAAGGGCCAATAAGTGCTGAGCAGGAGCTGTGGAAAAGGGGCTATAAACACAATCAAGACAAACAACCATTCACTCTCTCACTTACACCTAGGGACAATTTAGAGTTACCAATCAGTCTAACATGCATGTTTTTGGTCTGTGGAAGGAAACTGGAGTACTCAGAGAAAACCCACGCATGCATGGAAAGAACATGCAAACTCCACCTAGAAAGGCCCCCGGACCAGGATTTGAACCAGGGTGACCTGCTCGCTGAGAGGCAGCAGCTCTACCAACTGTGCCACTGTGCTGCCCTGTTGCGGTCCAGCCACGTTCTAATAGGTCAGGTAGGTCCTGGAAGCATAGAGGGGTCACCATCCAGTGTGACGAGGTTTTGAGAGATTAAACCGACAGCTTTGTGATTCCTGGACACCTCGCTTTTCCACATAAGCTGCCAAATGTGAACTCGTGAGCACAGAAATGTTTCCTACGAACACTGAAACAGCAGCAGGAACAGTGAAGCGCAGTTCAGTGCTTCGTTGACGACAATCATTGACTGATGGCTTCTGTAAGCAGTACTTCATTGCTTCATATCCTCTGATAAATTTCCACATGCTTCATCATTAGTTGTAATAAACAGTACGGCACAGGGAACTGGGAGTGCCATTTATTTCATGTTTGCTGAACAACCAAAACATTCCCAAGGTGTCCACTTTCATTATTATTTTTATATTTTTAACTTGTGTTCAGTTTCTCTGGTAAGCAATCAAGAAGTCTAGGGAGTATTATAAAAAATTTATGGTGATAGATTTTGCATTATTCTAACATTTCACTCAGCTATTTGAAATGCATCAATTTGAGCTGTTCTAAATTTCTATTTGTTTTTGTTACTTAAAATGGACACAGAACATAACAATGACTCAATTTGAACGATGAGATGACGTCAGGATGGCATTTTTGTTTTCTTAACATACTCAAGCATGATTTCTTTTTGTTTTGACTTATTTTTCATTGCTGGCTCTAGCAGTTTTGGCTGTAAAACTAAATCTTTAACAATCATCCTTAAACGTTTTTAGAAAAAATACCAGTTATTACCTTTTTCTAATTGGACAGTTCTGTTGTAATGCTTACTAGTTTAGTATGTTTTCCATTTTTATAGCTTTTAAGCAACAGCACAGAGAAAGTGACCAATTTAACTCGGTTTATTGTTTATAACTGATAACACAAGGCTTGTCATCACAAACACAAAGCAAATATCTTGGTGGTACAAGATGCTAATAGCATTGAACATCTTTCTCTTTTTAAAGAGTGTAAAACTTTTCCTGTCAACATCCTGTTTAATTTTCTTCCTACTCACATTTAGATCCAGGTAAAATTAACAGCGTCAAAGTCAAATTAGTACGAGAAGTCAAGCCATCTATCAACTTTTTGTTTTGACTTGTTGGACTTTTAGCCTTGAATAAGACATTTATAATCCTTTTTTTAATCTTGATTTTCATGAAAGTATACCGTAATTCTCACTGTATAAGTTGCACCTTTTTGCCTAAATAATCATGCCCTGCGACTTCTACAGCAAAGCAACTTATTTATATTTTTTCTCCATATTTATAAACCAATTTTTGGCTGAGGTCTGATGATTTCATTCATTCTGACATGGAGAATATTGAACACTGCCATTTTCCGCCGCTAGTGGGGCCTCGAGTAACATGGCAATCCAAGTGTCTCATTAATAGGTAAAAGTGGCTATTAATGAGACACTTGGCTTGCCATACAAAGCCACCTTTGTCTCACTCCAGAACTCCAGGAGCAAACCTTAAATCAGCTGCATTTCGCCGCGACACTCAGGTGAAATTCAGCTGATTTGACCATTAAAGTGCATTTATTAAGGAAAAGTTCAACTGAGACACATCTTTACTATAATTTCGAGCAAACAAATAATTGTTTTTAAGTGTTAATCTCATTAAATTCTTGTTAAAGTCCTCCCGTGAATGCTCCCATGGCCGCCATTTGGCAGCTAATTGATTTTTGGCACAACACCCGCCCACATTTCCGGGTGGTCAGCGGTGATACTTATCAAATGTGACGCGTTAGCGGTGATGCACAATAAATGTGACATATATGGCAAAGCGACATATTTATGTTTTATTTC
>JBBPBX010038693.1:10966-25605 GCA_038048925.1 Garcialebias charrua
TCTAACCAATGAGAGCTCCTTTAAACATGCTTCTGCCTGGAGACGTAAGTTTAGAAAAATCTGATTAGATAACTGTATTTTCATGAATTAAAGTTTTTTGCTCAGTTGCAAAGTTGTTTACAGAAAATTTTTCGTTTTTTCATTTACCCTTTATTTATCTAGGTAGTCTCATTGAACCACGAAAACTAATATTCAAGAGAGACCTGTTGGGGAGCAGATGGTGGGAGTTAAGGGCCTTGCTCAGGGGCCCAGAGTGGGGTGAATGAGGGTGGAGGCAGGTGTGGGTGTTTCACCTTTTTCCACCCACATTTTTTGATGTTGTCGGTACCGGGGCTTGTACCGGTGATCATAGGCCCACCGTCTCTAACCACTGCGCCACCACTCCCCCAAAATAAGATAAATTATCAAAAATATAGTAAAAACTACATTAAAAATATATATTTTGTATAAATACAAATTAACTACAATATTTTAAATGTGCTAAATTCTTAGGCCTTCTTTTGAAGGCATAGAAGGCCTTGAGGTTCTCCACTGATATACATAATTATGTTCTGAAAGTTCCAATAAATCTGTTTAAAGTTGTATTGTTTGACAAGATTTTTTGCTAACGTGACAGAAAAACACCGACATGGGCAAAAAAGTTTTATCTTAAACAGCATTAAATAAACAGAGTCCAGAAAGATACTTTTTTTACTGACTCTATTTAACTTTTTATTGTGACTTTCTAACCAAAGAAAAGTGACCAGCTGGAAATGACAAACATCAGAGCCTCTGGATGGAAAAATACCATAATGATTAATTTGGCCCTTGTTCCCTAAACAAGCATTTAGTTTTTTTTTTTTGTTTTTTTCCCAGATATCATGACAGTCTCACAATTTATCAGATTGTGCAGGAGTGATTCAGGAAGTGTGAGGCATCATTTTCACTCATGATTGGCCCTTACAGACTTCACACTCATCCTGAGGGAGATTTTTAGAGGATGTGCTGGAAGAGACTTCGAGCAGCTGTCATTCCCTCATTATCACCACACGATTTTACTATAAAACAGTGACTGAGACTAATTTTGACATTTCACACTTTAAGCTTCTTAAAGCTATTTTACAGTCAATGGATGATATAATCAAGTGGTCCAACAAAACTGTCTGAATTTTAACACAACCCCTGAGTTCTTTTCTCCACCCTGAACACAGTTCTACACCTCAGTGAGCCTTCACATCTGGAAGCTTCAACTGAACTGTGTGAAAATTTCCTCAATTTCTTTTTAGAAAAAGTTGCGAACACCCGGGCACTCATTTCAGAATCAGAATCAGAATCAGGTTTATTGGCCAAGTATGTTGACACACACAAGGAATTTGTTTCCGGCTGTTCGTGTCTCTCTAGAAAGTGTCTAACTAAAAATGCTAAAAACTATACAGATACTTTACATAAAAAACGTACAAATAATACACAAAATACAGAAGGATTCACATCACATGGGGGTTGTGAAAGGGTTGGGGGTCACGCTGATGGATGTCTGATGATCAGCTGTTGATGATGGTGATGGCCTGGGGGAAGAAACTGTTCTTGTGTCTGACAGTCTTAGTGGACAGAGATTTCTCCACCATATCATGATCCGTCCATCCCATCTCAGTGTGTAGCTGTGTTTGACCACTTTGAGCCCATCTCTCTGTCTTCACTGGAGCAGGTAATGAGTAGCATGAAGCCATCTGGTTCCCCCTTTGATGTGGTCCCCCCTCGACTACTAAAGGAGGTTTTTCCTACACTGGGTCCTTCTATTCTCACTATTGTGAATAGCAGTTTATCCTCAGGTGTGGTCCCAAAAACCTTTAAACATGCTGCTGTCCAGCCTCTCCTGAAAAAACCTAACCTTGAACCCTCGGTAGTGTCCAACTTGCGGCCTGTCTCCAGACTCCCATTCACCTCTAAACTACTCGAAAAAATTGTTGAGTCTCAGTTGAAATGTTTCTTGGATGACCACGCCATCCTAGAGTTGTTCCAATCCGGCTTCAAATCTCTCCATAGCACTGAAACTGCTCTACTGAAGGTCTTTAATGACATTTTCATAGCCACAGACGCAGGTGATTCTGTGCTGCTTGTCTTTTTGGACCTTACATCTGCTTTTGACACCATCGACCACAACATCCTCATTTCTAGGCTGGAGCAACGGGTGGGCATCACAGGGCCTGCCCTCAAATGGTTTGAGTCCTACCTCTCGGACAGAACCTTTTGTGTAAATATCAACAATTTCAGTTCAGCATCTACAGCGCTTCAGTGGGGGGTGCCGCAGGGGTCCATCCTCAGTCCCCTTCTCTTTTCATTATACCTGCCGCCACTAGGTGCTATTTTCCACAAACACAAAATAGCCTTTCATTTCTACGCCGATGATTGTCAAATTTACTTCCCCCTGAGGCACAGAGGCTCACGCTCTATTCAACCCCTTCTTGACTGCCTGGCTGACATCCATGATTGGATGGCCTCAAACTTCTTAAGTTCAGTGAGAAGAAGTCTGAAGTCATGTTGTTCCATCCCAATGGCTCATTCACAAACCAGGACATTGACCTTCTCTCTCTAGCCCCGCTAGAGAAACAAAGGGTCACTAATCTGGGGGTGATAATGGACCCTTCCCTGAAATTTAACAGTCACGTAAACATAATTGTTAAATCCTGCTTTTTTCTGCTGAGGCGGCTGTCTAAGCTGAAGCCCATAGCCATACTATCCAAAAAGAACCTTGAGACAGTAATCCATGCTTTCATAACATCCAGTTCGATTACTGCAATTCACTTCTGTTTGGAATCAGTCAGTCCTCCATTGCATGGCTACAGCTGGTCCAAAATGCTGCAACCTGATTCTTAACTGGTACAGGCCATAGAGAGCAAATCACACCAGTTTTGGCCTCCCTGCACTGGCTACCCATTCACCTTTGGATCCAGTTTAAAATACTCATGTATCACTGGACAAAAAGATCTAATATCCGGGGAGATACAACATTATGAAATTGTCCGTATCTGCCACATATCCAATATGTTTCCGGTGGTATACGGGGAGATCTCATCTGTAACAGATCTTAGTACAGGATATCCCACGCATACCCATCTGTGATAGATCCTAGCACTGGATATTTTTCTGGATCCTCATACATGATAAATCCTAGTATAGGATATTTTCGGGATACACATCTGCGATAGATCCTAGTATAGAATATTTTATGCATACCCATACTTGAGAGATCCTAGTATCGGATATTTTCTGGATACTCATATGAGAAAGATCCTACTACTGCATATTTTCCAGATACATATCTGTGATAGATCCTAGTATTGGATATTTTCTGGATACCCATACATAATAAATCCTAGCATTGGATATTTCCGGATACAAATCTGTGACAGATCCTAATATTGGATACTCTTTAGATACACATCTGTGATAGATCCTACTATTGGATATTTTCTAGATACCCATACTTAATAAATCCTAGTATTGGATATTTTCCAGATACCCATCTGACAGATCCTCATATTGGATATTTTCCGGATACCCATACACAATAAATCCTAGCATTGGATATTTGCCGGATACACATCTGTGACAGATCTAACTATTGGATATTTTCTGGATACTCATAGATAATAAATCCTAGTATTAGATATTTTCCGCATACACATCTGACAGATCCACATTTTGGATATTTTCCGGATAACCATACATAATAAATCCTAGCATTGGATATTTACCGGATACACATCTGTGATAGATCCTAGTATTGGATATTTTCCGGATACCCATACTTAATAAATCCTAGTATTGGATATTTTCCGGATACACATCTGACAGATCCTCATATTGGATATTTTCCGGATACCCATACATAATAAATCCTAGCATTGGATATTTGACGGATATACATCTGTGACAGATCCTAGTGTTGGATATTTTCCGGATACCCATACTTAATAAATCCTAGTTTTGGATATTTTCCAGATACACATCTGACAGATCCTCATATTGGATATTTTCCGGATACCCATACATAATAAATACTAGCATTGGATATTTGCCGGATATTTATCTGTGACAGATCCTGGTATTAGATATTTTCCGGATACACATCAGACAGATCCACATATTGGATATTTTCCGGATATCCATACGTAGTAAATCCTAGTATTGGATATTTTCCGGATACACATCTGTGATAGATCATAGTATTAGATATTTTTTGGATACCCATACATAATAAATCCTAGTATTGGATATTTTCCAGATACATATCTGACAGATCCTCATATTGGATATTTTCTGGATACTCATACATAATAAAGCCTAGCATTGGATATCTTCTGGATACCCATACATAATAAATCCTAGTATTGGATATTGTCTGGATATGTATATTTAACTTTTCATTAATTTTCATTCAACCTTTATTTAGTCAGGTAAATCTTATTGAGCCTCATGGGCTCATTTACGAAAGCGAACTGCTAAAACTAAAGAACGATGAACAGACTACACTTGCTTATTGTGTGTGTGTGTGTGTGTGTGTGTGTGTGTGTGTGTGTGTGTGTGTGTGTGTGTGCGTGTGCATGTGTGTGTAAAATGTTATCTTTACACAAATCCTAAAGGATTTTCTTTTTCTATCAAATGTATATTACACAGATAGGGGATGTGTCAAAGATGTCAAAGATTAGCAACAAAACTGACCTTAGTATCAAATACTCCCTGTGGTATCCCTCATGGCCAAAACTATTCCATTGACCACCAATTAAAATTAAAATTGATTTTATCTCTCTTTAATTAGCTTTAAACTCTACCATTCAACAGTTTTTTCCATTGTAAGAAATCCTTGTATTTTGAGATTATATTTTATTGCATCATGAAACCACCAGGGGTCACTAAAAGTTATCTATTTGCAGGTTTGAAATTATTTCTGTTAATCAAAATGTTGATTTGGAGTGGATGTTAAGAATTTATTTAACTCACACATACACAAAGAAAAAAAAAAGGTATATCCACTGGTCGTCATGAAGCTCCATGAAAAAGCTCACCATAAAATAGTAGTTAAACAGAACTTGTTTCCTCACAGAATCCATTGTTTTGGATCTTGTTCAAATTGAATTACTATTTCATTCATTTAACCTTTATTTAGGCAGGTTAATCCCATTGAGCCTTGAGGACTCATTTACAAGAGAGACCTGGTTACAAACAAAGAATGATGACAACATCAAAGGTATGCTGGTGAAGATTCTCAGTCGTCCAGGACATGATAAAATCAAAAAGGCGTTCAATACAAGATCAACTCGACTTTATTTGTTGCAAAAGACGTTTCGACTTTTTCAATTCACGCTGGACCGTGTGCTGCGCGTGGGGGGTTCACAGCAGAGCTCAGCGTGAAGCAGCGTGTGGCTCCAACATTTTCGCTCCAAATACTTGATGTCATTTGAGCAGAAGCAGGGCGGAGCGTTTACCTACGGGACAAATTGAGGTCGCTGATTGGTCATTTGCTGACAGCCTACTGATTTGATTGACAGGTTGGGAAAGGCAGAGGGCTGCGCAGCTTTGTTCTGTGTTTATATGTTAATAAAAAAAGTCCTAAAATTTAAAATTAAAACAGGGAGCGCTGGTCCTTCAGCCCACACAGCAGACAAGCACACCAGGAAATGTTTAGAACCTGCGCATCCACGTTGGACATGACTTTAGTTCGCTCGTGACAAGTTCATTCATTCCTCCTCATCTGAGGAGGAAGCGAATGGTGACCGCTTCAAGCGATCACTTGACTTTTGGCAAAAAAACAAAAGAAAACCCAAGTTCAGCGATGAAGAAGGGATATTTAATACATTTGTGTAACATACAAAACAGTCCACCACCAGGGCAGTTTAATATGAGACAATGCGCGCGCGAGCGGTCGTAAAATTTGAGCTTGGCGCGTTCGCGCGAGCGTTCAAAGGCTTGTGCAACAGCGCTTACACGGCGCTGGCAGGGCGTGGCGCAGCGCTCGCTCCAGCGCAGATCTATGCCTCGCCCTTTACAACTCAGTTTTGGGGTTGATTCCCAGACGGGAAGCAGAGGTGTCTTGTCTGTGAATTAAGGCCCCAGTATAGCTTTGCGTTATTCCAAGCGCCGCGGCACGTCCAGGGAGCGTCGTGGGAGCGCCGCGGAACAAGCTTTTGATCACGGGCGTGAACGCGCCAAGCTCAAATTTTACTACGCCTACGCGCACGCGTTGACAAACTGCCTCGCACCGAACTGTTTTGATACACAAATTTATTAAATTCCTCTTCTTCATCGCTGATCTGGCATTTTCTTTTGGTTTTTTTTGCCAAAAGTCAAGTGATCACTTGAAGCTGTCACCATTCACTTCCTCCGAGGAGGAGGAGGAATGAATGAACTTGTCACGAGCGAACTAAAGTCATGTCCAACGAGGCTGCACCAGCATATTTCCTGGTGTGCAGGTCTGCTGTGTGGGCTGAAGGAGAAGCGCTCCCTGTTTTTATTTATTTTTTAAAACTTTTCATGAACATATAAACACAGAAAACCGTTGCGCAGCCCTCTGTCTTTTTTCGCTCCGCCCTGCTGCAGCTGCTGGAGCCTGCACTCCAGAGAGCTGCGCTTGCACAGAACTATATTATGAACTTATAGGTCACTCTATGTTCCTCCCTCTTTTGGAAATAGGTATTGACTATAGCCATTTCCATTCTCTTGGCAAAATCCACTACTATCTGTCCTTCCTGGTTTCTTTCCTTGATACCAAACCTACCCATCACTTCCTCATCCCTCTGTTTCCTTCACCTAAATGTCCATTCAGGTCTGCTCCAATCACCACTCTTTCCTCCCTAGGAATACTCTCTATCACTTCATCCAAATCTTTCCAAAATTTATCTTTCTCCTCCGCATCACATCCAACCTGTGGAGCATAACCACTGACTATGTTTAGCATCAGACTTTCTACTTCTACCTTCAGACACATCACCCTATCTGACACTTTCTTCACCTCTACTACATTCTTTGCCAACTCCTCCTTCAGGACCACCCTAGCCTGGCCCTCGCCTTCCTGCACAGCTCTGCTCAATTCTCATTTCCCTTCACTGCACAGTCTGGGACTTCTCTCATAGACCAGGATTTCTCTTGTAGATTTTTTTTGACCGGACCAATCAGAGAAGGGGCGGAGTTTTTGGCCCCTAACCCACGCCCCCACCTGTCCCAGCGCAGCCAGCGAGCATTCGCATGTTCTCATTCAAAGCGATGCAGGACTGTTGTATAAATGACACAAATGTATTAATCTCCCCTTCTTAATCCCTTATCTGGAGTTTTCTTTTGTTTTTTTGGCCAAAAGTCAAGTGTTCGCTCCCTCCTCCTCCTCCTTCTCTCCCTCCGCTGATAAGGAAATGCCCCCACCTGTCCCAGCGCGCAGCCGCATGTTCTCATTCAAAGCGATGCAAAGCGATGCAGGACTGTTTGATATGTGACACAAATTTATTAATTTCCCCTTCTTAATCCCTTATCTGGAGTTTTCTTTTGTTTTTTTTCCCAAAAGTCAAGTAATTGCTCCCTCCTCCCTCCTCCTTCTCTTCCTCACCCTCCGCTGAGTGTATGAACAAGGAAATGACAGGTTGTCACGAGAGAATTAAAGTCAGGTTTTAATTTGCTGCCCGAGTCCCATCAGATTTCCTGGTCTTCTGGTGTGTTGGACCAGCGATCCATGGTTTTATTTTATTTTATTAGGACGTTTTATTATCATATAAACACAGAATATACAACGGAGCGAGAGAAAATTCAGCAGGAGGTGGAGCTGATGTCAAGTTCAGAAGACCACGGGGGAGCAGCCATCAGCAGAGCCCACGCCTCCAGCAAGAATTGATTTGACCTGATTTTATCTTCAAATGGTGTACCTATTGAGTTTGTTGATTCCTATAAATATCTGGGTATCCTGATCGATTCACATCTCTCTTTTAAACTCCACGTGGAAAACCTAGTAAAGAAACTGAAAGTTAAACTGGGTTTCTTTTTCAGAAACAGATCATGTCTATCACTGAATGTTAGGAAACGCCTTGTATCTGTGACTTTCCTTCCCTCCATTGATTACGGTGACATTCTCTACATGAATGCTCCTACAAGCACCCTGCGGATGTTGGATGTTGTCTATCATGGTGCACTAAGATTCATAACTGGTTGTGATTATCGTACCCACCACTGCACCCTGTATTCACTGGTTAACTGGACATCATCATTAATAATAATAAATAAATATCACATTTTTGTCATCTGTGTATGTTTCCCATACTTGACAGACGAAATTGGTCTCTGCATTTAACCCAACCACCACCAGGTGGTGCAGTGAGCAGCCGTGGTCAGCGCCCGGGGAGCTGGGGAGAACCTCACGCAGACTCTTCCACTGGTACATTTTCATCTTCAAATCACTTCTTGGTCTGCTGCCCTCATACATCTCCTCCTACATGTCTTTGCGTGAGTGCAGCTACAGCGTGCGCTCTCAGGACATGATTACCTGCAGTGTTCCGTCAGTGAGGACTGAACTTGGAAAAAGGGCCTTCTCCTACTCCGCTCCTGCTTCATGGAATATCTTACAAAAAGATCTGAAGCTCTCGACCTTGACTTCTCTAAATGGTTTTCAGAATCTGTTGGAATCCTGGCAAAAACCAATGCAGATTTGTTCCTGTCTTTGATTTTATACATATACCTTATAATGTTTTGCTAGTTTTTTGATACTTTGTTAAAAGGAGGAATGTGTATATATATATATGTATATATATATATATATATATATATATATATATATATATATATATATATATGTATATATATATATATATATATATATATATATATATATATATATATATATATATATATATATATATATATTTCTCTCTCTTTTGTTTTCTATTGTTTATTGTTTGTTTGTTTATTGTTTAAGGAAATTCTACCATTGCTGTTCATTGTTCTTTAGTTTTAGCAGGTCGCTTTCGTAAATGAGCCCATGAGGTTCAAAAGATTTACCTGACTAAATAAAGGTTGAATGAATTTTCAATGGAGAAAGTCCAGACCCTTGTCTGAAGCGAAGTGAAGGACAGGGTCTGGTTTTAACCAGGCTAGGACCACCCCTACTCCATTTCTCTTTCTATCCACACCATGGTAAAACAGTTTGAACCCTGCTCCAATACTGCGAGCCTTGCTGCCCTTCCACTTGGGTCTCTTGGACACATAAAACATCTACCTTTCTTCTCTGCATCATGTCAGCCAGCTCTCTACCTTTGCCTGTCATTGTCCCCACATTTAGAGTTGCAACCCTCAGTCCTACATTCTTCACTTTCCTCCTCTCCCTCCGTCTCCTGACACGTTTCCCTCCTCGGGGTCTTCGACTAACAGTAGTACAATTTCCGCCGGCACCCTGTTTGTCAACAGCACCGGTGGCGGACGTTGTTAACCCGGGCCTCGACCGATCCGGTATGGTTTCACTTTGATGAACTCGCATTATAGTTTTGGCAATTGTTTTACATCGGATGCCATTCCTGACACAACCCTCACCATTTACCCGGGCTTGGGACCGGCACAAGAGATACACTGGCTTGTGCTCCCATTTTCTTGTCACACATTAAATATTACACACGAACAATTAATCAATTCAAAAGCATAACTAAATTTGTTTCTAGACTTCTCCATACTGTCATTTGTGCTTTAGAAATATATTTAATGATAAAACCTAAACCAGCATTAAATGTGTTTTTGTTAAATCCTTGACAGAGCAGGTTTTTCAAAGGAACTGTGAGAAACAGCAGCAATGCCCGTGGTATTTTTTGGCAACATTGCATTAGACAATTTCCAGCTTGGATATTTTCCAGATACACATCTGTGATAAATCCATTTGGATATTTTCATGATACCCATACATAATAAATCATAGTATTAGATATCTTCCGGATACACATCTGTGATAGATCCTAGTATTGGATATTTTCTGGATACCCATACATAATAAATCCTAGTATTGGATATTTTCCGGATACACATCTGTGATAGATCCTATTGGATATTTTCATGATATCCATACATAAATACCCATAATTCATAGGGAAAACGTAGGACAGACACAAATCTCACAAAATACGTTCAGGGGGTTATGGAGAACAAGATCTGTGAGTTTGGTGGTCCTATCACTGCGTTTAGTTGGAAATCCTAACCCCAATTTGTCAAAATACAAATACCCATAATTCATAGGTTAAACGTAGGACAGACACTAATCTCACAGATTGCGGTCAAGATTCTCGTGGAGAACAGGATATGTGAGTTTGGTGGTCCTATAACTGCGTTTAGTTGGAAATCCTAACCCCAATTTGTCAAAATACCATAATCCAAAAAAAAGTGTTGGGAAGGTGTTGAAAGTTCACGACACAGACAGACAGACACAAATCTCACAGATTACGGTCAGGATTGTCGTGGAGAACAGGATCTGTGAGTTTGGTGGTCCTATCACTGCGTTTAGTTGGAAATCCTAACCCCAATTTGTCAAAATACCATAATCCAAAAAAAAAGTGTTGGGAAAGTGTTGAAAGTTCACGACACAGACAGACAGACATGAATCTCACAGATTGCGGTCAGGATTGTCGTGGAGAACAGGATCTGTGAGTTTGGTGGTCCTATCACTGCGTTTAGTTGGAAATCCTAACCCCAATTTGTCAAAATACCATAATCCAAAAAAAAAGTGTTGGGAAAGTGTTGAAAGTTCCGATCAGCTCTGCGAGGTGCTGGTCAATATCTTTAACACCTCACTTGCCCTGTAGACAGATTCCGTCTGCCTGAAGACCACACCACCATCATCCCAGTCCAAAAAAGCTTTACAGTGACTGCTCTGAATGACTATTGGCCAGTGGCCCTCACCCGTTAGTAGCTAAATGCTTCGAAAAACTGGTCATGACCCACATTAAAACAACCATCAACATCAACGAGGACCCTCACCAGTATGCATACTGTGAGAACCAATCAACAGAGGATGTCATCTCCTCTGTGGTCCACACTGCTCTCATCCACCTGGAACAGAAGGACTCATACGCCCGTATGTTCTTTCGGACTTCACATCTGCCTTCAAAATCATGATCCACAGCTGTGGTGGGATACATCACAAACTATGATGAGTCCAGCTACAAGCAGGAGGTGGATCACCTGGAGAGCTGGTGCAAGGAGAATAACCTTCACATTAGCGGTCGGCGATATGGCTCGAATATTATATCGTAATATTTCAGAGCATCCTGACGATAAAGATAAATTTCGTGATATAACCCAAATAAAAAAAGAAAGAAATCAGTTATTTATTTGACAAAATTAACTTAACATGTTGCATTGCAGTATTATATATTTTTTTTTAAAAACAACGGGTAATTTTATTGAAATTAATTTATTTAGTAAACTATTCAGTCTCCAAGTACTGTATATATATTTTTTTAATGATCCTTCTGTTATTTAGATTGAAAAAGTCTGCACAAAATAAAGATCAACAAAATCCACCAGAAAAAATAAAGTGCAGGTGTAGTTTCCCAAAACAACTAAATAAAATGAAGCTTAAGATCTGTTGAGCATTAATGAAACCTACAACAAAATATATGTTGCCTTTAAATGAGCTAGAACTTCCAGAACTTGTAACAAGGCGTCCAGCTGACCATGAAGCTTGTTGGTGTTTCAGCTTCATCTGTTCCTGCAGGAATGTTTCATTCCGATTCATTTATCTGACTGAACTCTCTCTGATCACCTGCTTCTTATGCCACGTCCTGACCAAACGCGTTTTCAACTGCAGGAGCGTCCAGTTTACATGCAAAGTCAATGGGGGATACGTCTCCAGCCGCGTCTTGGCGTCGGGCATCATGTCACGTGCGTGTTGAGCGTGCTGGAAAGCGTTTTCCGTGCACGTGAACCCGCTTCAGCCTCCAAGCACGCGTTGATCATTGCTGAAGTTTTCACCGTTCAAACGTTCAAACGTTCAAAAGCCGTTCAACTCTCCCTGATTGGTTGATCAGGGAGAGTCGGGGGGAGGAGAGAGGGGGAGAGTCCCTATGTGATGCGGAAACGAGGGGGCGGGTATTGCGCAACTATGTGACGTATTGTTTGTGGGACACAGAAAAAACCCGCGGAGTCATGTACTATGGAAGAGAAACTCATTGTAGCTGTGTGTTCGCGACAAGTCCCTCACGACCAGTCAAGTCTGCTCTCTACAGAGACAGAAATAAAAAGCTCCTCGCCTGGCGGAGTGCAGTGAGGAACTCGGTGTACCGGTAAGCTCCTCCCACACCCCCCGCCGCCACACCGCCGCAGCTTCTCGTTCTGGTCAGGACACCACTGGGTCCAGTGCGTCCACTTGCGTGCGTGACGAGCCTTTTTGCCGTTGAAAAGCTGTTTGGTCAGGACGTGGCATTAGTCCGTGGACCGACTGTGAAACTCAAGAGACAGTTGAGCTGTCTGTACCTGCAGTTTAGAGCTGGATGGAGAGAAGCTGAGATGCGCGTTGTTTGTTTTTAGCATTTTAGGTAGCTGGTATTGTGCGCAACTAATTACTGTTACACCAGTACAGACAGGTGGAGGGGAGGTGCGTAGTTCGGTTCGGCGCGCTCAGTTGTTAAGGGGGCGGGGCACCCTGATGTATTACGTCATGAAATTAGCATATCATGATATCATTTTTCTTGCCCGGGCAAGCTTATTTTACCAGTATTATGGAGAACGATATGATATGGCCTAGCCTTACTTCACATCAATAGCCGTGTTTCCATCAAGGTTTCTAGGTGCGCATTTTGAAGTATTGCAGCAGAAAAGCTTAATGGAAACGGCAAAATGCGAGGTTACTTCCTGAAATTCACCAAAAAGTAGATACACTCGCTTGAGGTGGTTTTTGGGATCTTCGAAACCGAGCAGATGCGCAAAACGACAGATGGAAACACATTTGCCGACTCGTGCTGCCGAAGCGAACATTCACGTCACGTGACGTTCAGCTGTTCCGCTCCGGACAACATGTAACATCGCTAAAACTAGTTGGCATGACAGAATAAATACAACTTGCCCGATAGCAACACGTACCTGAAATATTCTCTCCATTTTGACGAGAAGTGTGGCCGGGTTCTGTTTTCAACCGCTACTTCCTGTTTACTGTAGACATGCGCAGTGCTGACGTCTGACGTAATGACGCTGACGTCTGACGTAATGACGCTGTGCGTGGCTTGGTAGATGCGCTTCAAGCCAGCAGATGGAAACGCTTCTGCTTCGCATTAATTTGTATTTACATATTTGCGAGATTTCAAAAATTAGCTCAAAAATCGAAATGAAAATGGATGGAAACACGGCTAATGTGAAGAGACAAAGGAGATGATTGTTTTGTTTTACACAAAAGATGGTCTGTTGCTTTAAATGAATTAAATTGTCTCTCGCAGTCTTCTTTTGATAAACTATCCTAAAGTTATTTCCTCTAAAGTTAGTTTGATACATGTGAGCTCACTGTCCTGTCCGATTTCTGCTGCCTGTTCCAAGATGGTGAGGCTTCAGTGCTCCTGCTGACAGGGCAGAACTGGGTGAATATAATTATGTGACCGCAACACTGGGGGGAATCTATCACCGGTGCACCAGCGGGGTAATGTCCTGCTGACTAACCGGCTACTCTCTCCCTCCTTTTCCTCCAATTCTTCTCTCTTTGCCTCCTCACTTCTCTTCCTCATATTTCTCTTCTCGTATCCTAAATCACCGCCTGCCTGCTTCTGCTGACAGCCAGCTGCTCATCACTGTCCAAACATGCACGTAGGCAAGAATACGTCAAAAATGCAATGTTTACGTATGCCAAAAGGCTTCCTACAACTGTTTCATAGCTTTGTCTTTCCTGGGCACAAATATATATGTACTGTTTATTTATGGTCTTACACACACACACACACACACACACATGCAAGAAAACGACAGTGTTTTAGAAATAACGGCAGATCACTTCATAACCACTGTGGATCTGCAAGTGAGCTCTGAGTCAGTGTTCATTTGTCATCACCCTGGCTACTGAAACCAGAGACATCGAGACTAATTTTTCATATTCTAATGTTCATTTAGTGTCATTTAGCTTTGTAAGCAATTTTATTGAAGAAGCACAAATTCCACCAAGTTCAAACTTATTTTAGAAACAAAATGTATGTGTTACACTTAAATCTGATGTATCAATAAAAGTATACAGGTGGTCCCCGGGTTACGACGGTCTCGACTTACGACGTTTTGACTTTACGAACGCCTCCCATTGAAAAGCCTTGTTTCAAGTTACGTGGTTTATGCGCCTTTACACCAGAAAATACGGTACCGAAACAAACTTACAGGAGAAACGAAACGTACAGGAGGGAGGGAGGGGGGAGCTTTACGTGCTGGAAACGTGAGACCTCAGGCAGAACGGAGCAGAGGAGGAGGTCAGGAGGGGCTAATATGCTAACTCTGGACTGCTGGACCGCATGTGGAAATACAGGAGACCTTATTGTTTTGAGCGGAGGGACAGCTGAGCAACAAGCTAACATGCTAACAGCCGTTGCTGTAAACGCTGTGAAGCTGCAGGAAGCTCACCAGCTCCCAGTAAGAAATTAACTATTTTTACCCCCTTCATTATTGCTTTGAATGTATGTGTT
>JBBPBX010038694.1:0-12275 GCA_038048925.1 Garcialebias charrua
AGCATGGTGATGTAGCCGCACTGGTGCTCCAGATCCACGCGCTCCTTCAGCGTCTGCAGAGCCTTGTGCACGCACATGTTGGAGTAGGAGAACTCTGCACAGGAAGCAAAACAACACAGAGTGGCAAGCTGTTACAAAGTGTGTTTACGTCTGAAATCAAATTCATTATTTACCGGTACATAGATTTTTATGCTTGTTTGCTAGCGCAGATAGCAGCAGATAGGTGCTGTGCATCCTGCGGGAATAACCAGGTAATGTGAAACTGACAGTGAAGGATAGCATTTCAATAAACTAATATTAGTTGTTTTAAGACATTATTGATCCACTTCTGTGTGGGCCCGGTTCAGACTAGCCATTAGTTCATCAATCCAGACAGAATTAGGCTCAATTTCATCAAATTGAGGTTATTCAAAGGGCTATCTATGACAGGTAAGATGTTAACTAATCATAACATCGCCACAGAACCAGACTCTAGAAGATCTGAACTATCTCATTAAGAGTTAAGTTTAAAAATAAATTAAAAGATTTCAAAAGGTTTGAAAAAAAAATTTTCTTCTAAAAAAACAAAGATTTTTATTTGTGTCAAAGTTTACACACATATTGGTGCTAAAGGTAAACTAGTTAAACAAGACTTTCTGACTAGACTTGAGTATTTATCTTCCAGCTAATGTGTGTTTTCAACTCTTTCAACATAAAGAACTACCGTACATTCTGAGTCATCCTTGAAGCAGGTAAGAAGCTCTGATATCTGGAAACCAAAACGGGTTTTGTAGCATTAGAAGAAGCCAGATGAGGCTGCTTGTGCATTTGATCATAATTACTCCCGGGTGCCGTTCTATGGAGACATTTTGGGCTCGTCTGGCAGGTAGAAGACTCTGGGTTGGACCCAGAACACGCAGGAGAGATTAAACATCTCATCTGGGTTAAAAATGCATGAAGGAGCTGGAAAATGGTGTTGGCATCTGAACTGCAGCCCTATATCTCATTCATCCAGCAGTTGAAAGAACCAAGCTGCAGATGGTTGGGCTGTATTGTGTAAATTTTGTGGTCTTCAAATAGGCTTTCTGAGCTTTTTATACTTACCATTTCATACCATTTTATTTATAGAGCACTTAAAACAGCGACAAGGCCAACCAAAGTGCTGTACAAACAGACAAAAAACAGGCAACACATAGGCAACATACAAAATGATGTAAAAACAGAATATAGATATAAAATAGTTGCAGATAATAAATATAACGACCAAACACAGATCATCTGGTGTTGAAAGCAGCGGAATAGTAGTGGGTCTTTAAACGGGATTTGAAAACCGAAAGGAAGGGGGCCTGTCTGACAAGCAGAGGTAACTCATTCCAGAGTCTTGGGCCTGCTACAGAGAAGGCCCTGTCACCTCTGCGTTTAAGACGAGTTCCTGGAACTGTGAGAAGTAACTGGTTCGTTGACCTCAGAGAACGTGGTGGGACATACGGCTGTAGCAAATCAGAGAGATAGGCGGGGTGAGACAGTTCAGCTATTTGTAGACATACAGGAGAATTTTGAACTGGATTCAAAGATGAACCGGTAGCCAGTGCAGGGAGGCCAAGACTGGTGTAATGTGCTCTCTTTTGCCTGTACAGTACTGGTTAAAAATTGGGCTGCTGCGTTCTGGACCAGTTGTAAACGTGCAATGGTGGTCTGACTGATACCAAACAGGAGTGAATTGCCGTAATCAAGCCTAGATGTGATAAATGTGTGTATGTCTCCAGGTTATTTTTGGATAATATGGGCTTCAGCTTAGACAGTCGCCTCAGCTGGAAAAAAACAGGATTTAACGATCATATTTACATGGCTGTTGAGTTTCATGGAAGGATCCATTATCACTCCCAGATTTGTGACTTTTTGCTTTTCAGACAGGGCTAGAGCAGAAAGGTCGATGCAGTGGTTCGTGATCATGTCGTTGGGAGGGAACAACATGGCTTCAGACTTCTTTTCATTGAAACTTAAGAAATTTAAAGCCATCGATCCAGTCCCTGATGTCACCCAGGCAGTCGAGTAGAGGTTGAATAGAGCATGTACCATTGTGTCTTAGGGGGAAGTAAATTTGACAGTCATCGGCGTAAAAGTGAAAAGGTATGTTGCGTTTCCGGAAAATAGCACCAAGTGGCAACAGGTATAAAGAGAATAGGAGAGGACCCAAGATAGACCCCTGCGGAACCCCCCATTTAAGTGCTGCCACTGCAGAACTAAAATCTTTGATGGAAACACAAAAGGACCTGTCAGCGAGGTAGGATCTGAACCAATTGAGGGCTGACCCTGTGATGCCCACCCACTGCTCCAACCTAGCAATGAGGATCTCATGGTCGATGGTGTCAAAAGCGGATGTGAGGTCCAATAGGACAAGCAGCACAGAATCACCAGTGTCTGTGGATAAGAAGATGTAATTAAAAACCTTCAGTAGAGCAGTTTCAGTGCTGTGGAGAGGTTTAAAGCCAGATTGGAAAAACTCAAGGATAGCGTGATCCTCCAGGAAGCACTTCAACTGGGACTCAACTATTTTTTCCAGAAGTTTAGAAAAAAATGGGAGTCTGGAGACAGGCCTGAAGTTGGATACGACTGAGGGGTCAAGGTTTGGTTTTTTTTTTCAGGAGAGGTTGAACAGCAGCATGTTTTAATGTTTTTGGTACCATGCCAGTGGATAAACTGCTATTCACAATAGCAAGAATGGCAAGAATACTTTCATTTAATGATTACTATTACCGTATTTTTTGCCATATAAGTCACACCCTTTTGCATAAGTTTGGAAGTCCTGCAACTTATAATAATAATAATCATTATACACTGAAGCGACTAATATAAGTTTTTCCCCCATATTTATAATCCAATTTTTGGCTGAGATTTGACTACAGTATTTCATTCATTGTGACATGGAAAATATTGAACACTACCATTTCAGCCACTAGAGGGCCCTCAACTAATTTGGCAAGCCAAGTGTCTCGAGTCATTAATAGGTAAAAGTGGCTAGTAATGAGACACTTGGTAATGAGACACTTGGTAATGAGACACTTGGCTTGCCATACCAAGCCACCTTCATCTCGCCCCAGAACTTCTGGAGCAAACATCACATCAGCTGCATTTCACCACACTGCCCAGGCGAAATGCAACTGATTTGACTGACAAAGTGCATTTATTAAGGAAAAGTTCAACTGAGATGCACCTTTATTATAAAACAGAGCAAACAAATAATTGTTTTTAGGTGGTAACCTTAGTAAATTTCGAAGAAATGCACAGCGAGTCCTCCCTCTGCACGTTTCCGCAGCCGTGAATCTATTTTTGAAATGCAGCTGATTTGACCATCAAAGTGCATTTATTAAGGAAAAGTTAAACTGAGACACACCTTTACTATAATTTCGAGCAAACAAATAATTGTTTTTAAGTGTTAATCTTGTTAAATTCTTGTTAAAGTCCTCTCGTACACGCTCCCGGGCCACCATTTGGCAGCCAATCAATTTTTAGCACACCGGTCCACATTTCTGGGTGGTCAGCGGTGACGCGTAATAGATGCGACTTATAAGGCGAAGAAACTTGTTTATGTTTTTCCCCACTTTATTAGACATACAGTATTTGGGACTTATGACAGTGCAACGTGTACAAGGGAAAGTACGGTAATTTCACATTTTACAAGAAATATAGCTTTCATTTGGTCTTTTTTTCATCATGTCTCATCCTATACAACATAACCACCCCTTTTAAAACATACTGAGTTCACTTTTCAGCTTTATAAGTATGATTCAAAACTCTTAAAGATATTTTTAGTTTTAAAACGCTGTAAAAAGTACCCAAAATGTGTGATTTTTGTGTATTATTTAGAGTCAGGACATGTTAAAAGATGAACCATTTAGCTGTGAGCTTAAAATTATGAATCTGGATGTCTCTTACCTCCCTTCAGATCCTCCTCGTCAAAAGGAAACGGGATATGAACAGTTTCGCCGTGACCATGCATCCCGTGCCCCTGAGTGTTACACACACACAGTTTCTATTATACACTGTAAATACTGTTTACTAATAAATGCAGTGAAGCCTCATCTCAACTATATATGAAAATTGATTTGCAATCACTCAGATTGTCTGACTGAAAATAACTTTTTATTAGACAAAGCTAAAGGTTTGTTAAATCAACTCCTTTCAAATAAAAAATAATTTTTAAAATTAAAATTCTGATGGATCAGAGGAAATATTTCAGCTCCCCTCACAATTAGAAATCTGTCCAAACTGGGCTTAAGTTGAGCTGGAATCGCTCGGGGTAAATCTTAGTCGGGTGTACCTGGATGAGAACTGCAGAGTGTGTGAGGGCGTCGTTCAGCATAGTCAGCACGTTGGATGTAGGGACGACTCCAGGGTCATGACCCCAAGAGGTAATCAGCAGCCTATCATAGACCTAAAGAGAGAAAAATGAATTATAATTTATTTTAGAGTCATTTGTTACGACTTGTTTTGGTAGCACATATTTGTTAAGCAGCTTATTAAATAATTAAAGCCTTAGAATTACTTGAAACTAACATAAACATGATTTAACGCAATACTGTGAGATGTCCCGCTCAGAGTTTGTGTTCTGAATGACTCTCAGCTACTACCACATCAAATTTTACTGGACTCAGTTGTCATTTTTGTGTTGACTATGGTTGATTAGCTGTGGCAGACATTTTGAATGATGAACATTCAATGATAACTTTCTGAAAGTTTTATTAAAACCTGTTCAATGGGATATTTTGCTAACAGACAAACAGGGTTGAGTCCAATAGCAAATGCAAAGTTTTAATCAAAAACTTTGAGTATGTGTTATAAAGGATTTAAAGATGTGAACAAAACAAATTTTAGCACAATATCTGTCAAACTGACTGAATTAGGCTGGATTTTGTAAGGTTACCGGTAGTTGGCAGCCATGATGTTTTTGTCTACCTACCACTGATTCTGTTCAGACAGATAAAATATTTTCAAAGCTTCCCTTTGGTTCGTTGTTTTCAATTCTAAAAATCTGTGTTGTAGAAACACCGTTTCTAAAGCCCGAAAGAGAAGAAGCAAAAATATATCTATATATATAAAATCTTCTATGCTCCCATAATGTCATCCATTTGCATTTCACAGGTGATCCACTTCCTGGACCATTTTCTCTTTTTCTCCTGTCTCACATTCTCAAGATCAAATTTCACGAAAGAACCTTGAAGGATAAGTGCACAATGACAAAAAGCAGTGGGGAACCTGGTACTGTATTTTGTTAGGAAATGAAGGTTGAGGAGGACAAAGGAGGCAGCCAGACTCCGACTACCTGCCCGTGACTCAGAGGAATGAAAACATAAACTGCTCCACAAACAGACCTGCCACTGTTTAAACATACCAAATTTTTTTAATCTGACATTTTACTTGGAAGACACCAATTTCACCTCCCCTGCCTGATCAATCATTAACCAGGCTCACCTGGAAAGTGTCCGGCAGTTTTCGAAGCCTGGAGCCCTTGGAGAGCAGCAGAGACGGCGGGCCTTGGCCGGTCACGTGGTACAGGTACAGCTTGAACCAGATGGAGCTCACCTCAGGGATGGCTGGGCCAATGTGCTGCAGGGACAAACACACACACACACACACACACACACACAAACAGGCACATTTTATTTTATCAGTCCTCACATAAAATCGTTCATCAAGCGTTCCGAAAAATAATAGAGACAAATGGGAGCAGCTGTGTAAAGAGAGATTCGAGAGGAAAACAAGAACATTTCATCAAATTCCACTTCAGTGAGTCGCAGCAGTGTGAGAGTAAGCAGCACAACAAGAGTTTAACTTCCCTCGCTCCGTCTCTGCGGGCTCAGTTAGAAAGCTGGAAAATATCCAGGCAGAGGAATTACTCATGAGCCTCGCCTCCCGCCCTTCTCCTCTCGCTGTGCAGCCTTGTTGGTGGGGCAACTGCAGGCTGACAACTCACAAAATGCACACGCACACCATGCAGTCACAAATCATGGGCACACGTGTGTACATTAGGCGAGCTGGCAAACACACACACACGCGCGCGCGCTTTAACTACCACCTAAAACAAAACGAGCTCTTCCACACAAACAGTGCGACGAAGCCCAGCCGCGTATTTATCATCCCTTCTGCTCTGTCCGCCTGCAGCTTCGTACCTGAGGTGTGCAGCTGCTGATGGGTCTGATCTCGTTGCTGAGAGGCGCCATCGAGACCAGCAGTTTGTAGTTTTTGTTGAGGACACGGCTGCAGGTGGCCTGGTCCAGACCCAGCAGGCTCTCGCAGCGCAACATGTCCAAGGGGAAACCTGGAGAAGGAGAAAAAGCCGAGCAAAGTCACGACTCAGAAACAAGCACGGTCTAAAACTCCATCTTTATTCAGCAGTGGTAGCGTTCATCTTTTCTAGCACGAACGTTTAGAGCAGAAAGATCCTGGATGTGGCCATAAACAAGGTCACAATAACGAAAACCTAACTTTATAAATATATATTAGGGATGCACAATATTGGATTTTTGGCCAATATCCATCCATCCATCCATCCATCTTCTTCCGCTTATCCGGGGTCGGGTCGCGGGGGTAGCAGCCTAAGTAGGGAGGCCCAGACTTCCCTCTCCCCAGCCACTTGGAGCAGCTCCTCTGGGGGAATCCCAAGGCGTTCCCAGGCCAGCCGAGAAACATAGTCCCTCCAGCGCGTCCTGGGTCTTCCTCTGGGTCTCCTCCCGGTGGGACATGCCCGGAACACCTCACCAGGGAGGCGTCCAGGAGGCATCCTAACCAGATGCCCGAGCCACCTCAACTGGCTCCTCTCGATGTGGAGAAGCAGCGGCTCTACTCCGAGTCCCTCCCGGATGACTGAGCTTCTCACCCTATCTCTAAGGGAGAGTCCAGCCACCCTGCGGAGAAAACTCATTTCAGCCGCTTGTATCCGAGATCTTGTTCTTTCGGTCACAACCCAAAGCTCATGACCATAGATGAGGGTGGGAACGTAGATCGATCGGTAAATTGAGAGCTTTGCCTTTTGACTCAGCTCTCTCTTCACCACGACAGACCGGTACAGCGCCCGCTTCACTGCGGACGCTGCACCTATCCGCCTATCGATCTCACGCTCCAGTTTTCCCTCATTCGTGAACAAGATCCCGAGATACTTAAACTCCTCCACTTGGGGCAGGACCTCCTCCCCGACCCGGAGAGGGCATGCTACCCTTTTCCGGCTCAAGACCATGGCCTCGGATTTGGAGGAACTGATCCTCATCCCGGCCGCATCACACTCGGCTGCAAACCGCTCCAGTGAAAGTTGTAAATCACGAACTGATGAAGCCAGTAGGACCACATCATCTGCAAAAAACAGAGAAGCGATTCTAAGGTCACCAAAACGGATCCTCTCAACACCTTGGCTGCGCCTAGAAATTCTGTCCATAAAAGTTATGAACAGAATCGGTGACAAAGGGCAACCTTGGCGGAGTCCAACTCTCACCGGAAACGAGCCTGACTTACTGCCGGCAATGCGGACCAAGCTCTGACACCGGTCGTACAGGGACCTAACAGCCCTTATCAAAGGGCCTGGTACCCCATACTCCCGGAGTACCCCCCACAGAACCCCCCGAGGGACGCGGTCGAATGCCTTCTCCAAGTCCACAAAGCACATGTAAACTGGTTGGGCAAACTCCCACGCACCCTCCAGGACCCTGCTGAGGGTGTAGAGCTGGTCCAGTGTTCCACGACCAGGACGAAAACCACACTGCTCCTCCTGAATCCGAGGTTCGACTATCCGACGGACCCTCCTCTCCAGAACCCCTGAATAGACCTTACCAGGGAGGCTTAAGAGTGTGATCCCCCTATAGTTGGAACACACCCTACGGTCCCCCTTTTTGAATAGGGGAACCACCACCCCAGTCTGCCAATCCAAGGGAACTGCCCCCGATGTCCACGCGATATTGCAGAGTCGCGTAAGCCAACACAACCCTACAACATCCAGAGCCCTAAGGAACTCCGGGCGAATCTCATCCACCCCCGGAGCCTTGCCACCGCGGAGCTTTTTAACCACCTCGGCGACCTCAGCACCAGAGATCGGAGAACCCGACCCAAAGTCCCCAGGCTCTGCTTCCTCAGTGGAAGACGTGCCAGTAGGATTGAGGAGGTCTTCGAAGTATTCCGCCCACCGACTCACAACATCCCGAGTTGAGGTCAGCAGCACGCCACCTCCACCATAAATGGTGTTGGTCTCGTACCTCTTTCCCCCCCTGAGACGCCGGATGGTGGACCAGAATCGCCTCGAAGCCGTACGGAAGTCATTCTCCATGGCCTCTCCGAACTCCTCCCACGCCCGAGTTTTTGCCTCAGCAACCACCCGAGCCGCATGCCGCTTGGACTGCCGGTACCTATCAGCTGCTTCCGGGTTCGATAAGCTGGTTCGATAAGGTTCGGGTTGCGGCTCCGATAAGCTGCCTCGACAATAGAGGCGCGGAACACGGCCCACTCGGACTCCATGTTCCCCGCCTCCCTTGGAACGTGTTCAAAGCTCTCCCGGAGGTGGGAGTTAAAGCTCCGTCTTACGGGAGACTCTGCCAGACGTTCCCAGCAGACCCTCACAATACGTTTGGGTCTGCCAGGTCTGACCGGCATCCTCCCCCAGGCCAATATCCAATATGCCGATATGTTAAAACTTATTTGGCTGATAACCGATACTGATATTTTATATACTGTCCTTTGTCAGAACATAGCTTCTTATTTAGGGTTATTTGCTACAAACAAATGTGCAACAGCTGTAAGAGCTGGTGACATATAATCAGTAACAGCCATATGATATGCATTAGGGGTGCGAATCTCTCAGTGTCTGGAGAATCGATTCGATTCTGATTTTTGGTGTCACGATTCGATTCAAAATCGATTTTTCGATTCAGAAACGATTTTTGATTCAGAAACGATTTTTCTATTAAAATGGTCATAAATTTAGTTTCAGTTTTGTAACTGACAAGCTGAAAAGAATAAACAACAATGTAAACAAATGGAACATTTATTTAAAACAATAATTTTAAACTGAAAACATTAAACAACAATGTAAACAAATGGAACATTTATTTAAAACAATAATTTTAGGTTCCTTATTGTATTAAATTTTTTGCATCGTTTGATAGTACAAAAATAAATTAGTTGGGATTATAAGGAAACACAAGAAGGAATACTATAGCGAATTATTACATAAATGTGGTGGTGATATGCGTACAACATGGAAAGTAATAAACAATGTTTTAAAAAAGCATAAGGTTGGAACAAGACTTTCACAACATTTTGTGGACAATAATGTGGAAATCCATGTTGATATGGAAATTGTTAATGGATTTAATAATTATTTTGTAAATGTTGGGTCTAGTCTTGCAGCAATGATTCCTAAAGTAGATATTAATGTTAGTAATGTAAAAATGGGCTGTGTAAGCAGTATGTTTCTGGGTGGAACAAATAAGGAGGAAATTATGAAAATAGTAAATAATATTGTGGATAAAAGATCAAAGGATTGTGAAGATATGGATATGGTGGTAGTAAAGGAAATAATAAGTCATGTCATTGTGCCATTTACATATACTGTATCTGTAATTTGTAATTTTTAAAAGGCATTAGTAATTCCTCTTTCTAAAAATGGTGACAAATGTGTTTTTAGTAATTACAGACCTATATAAAAAAAGGCGTTCAATACAATATCAACTGGACTTTATTTGTAACAGAAGACGTTTCGCTCATCATCCGATGAGCTTTCTCAATTCAATGGAGACTGTGAGAGGGAGAGAGAAGTTATAAGCAAGCTGGGCCACTGATACACACCAAACTAGGTAAATTGGAAGCTGACACACACACATACTGTACTTGGGATAACACGTGCCTGTGACCCAAGTATGTGTGTGCGGTAGCTTCCAATTTACCTAGTTCGGTGTGTATCAGTGGCCCAGCTTGCTTATAACTTCTCTCTCCCTCTCACAGTCTCCATTCAATTGAGAAAGCTCATCGGATGATGAGCGAAACGTCTTCTGTTACAAATAAAGTCCAGTTGATATTGTATTGAACGCCTTTTTTGATTTATCATGTCCTGGACGACTGAGAATCTTCACCAGCATACAGACCTATATCACTTTTGCCACAATTTTCAAAAATTCTCGAAAGATTGTTTGTGACAAGATTAGATAGATTCCTTGATAAACAAAATATTTTGAGCAATAGTCAATATGGTTTTAGATCAAATAGTTCTACATCCTTGGCTCTGATGGAATTGATGGAACAAGTTACAACAGCAGTTGATGAAAAAAAAATTGTATAAGTACAGTATATTTGTGGATTTAAAGAAGGCATTTGATACCATTGATCACACCATCTTAATTGCTAAATTGAATAAATATGGTATAAGGGGCCAAGATGGTGCAGTGGCAGGGGAATCGGACTTGGGATCCTAAGGACCCAGGTTCGAACCCCGGCCACGGCACACCTTGGGGTGTCTATGAGTGCACATCTATTTTCCCCAGCTCCCCGGGCGCTGACTACGGCTGCTCACTGCACCACCTGGTGGTGGTTGGGTTAAATGCAGAGACCAATTTCGTCTGTCAAGTATGGGAACATACACAGATGACAAAAATGTGACATTTATCAGAGGCCCTGCATTGCAGTGGATAAGTAGTCATCTGAGAGATAGAAAACAGTTTGTTCAGATGGATGATGTACGTTCTAATTTACTCAGAACTTCATGTGGAGTACCACAAGGTTCAGTACTTGGACCCAAGTTGTTTATTTTATATGTAAATGATCTAATTGAAGTGTCTGATATCCTCAAATGTGTTTTATTTGCTGATGATACCACTTTTTTCTGTTTGGGTGAAGACTTGGAACGGATGTTTGTATTGATAAAGAAGGAGTTTGAAAAAATACAAATTTGGTTTAAACAAAATAAGTTGTCATTGAATACAGTATTGATAAAACCAATTTTATATTTAGTTTAAAAAAGTAACTTTGGATTTTTCTTTTGAAATTGATGGTATTAAGATATTTAGAATAAATGAGGTGAAGTTTCTGGGTGTAATTATTGATGACAGACTATCATGGAAACAGCATATAAATGTTGTTAAAACTAAAATATCTAAGTCAATTGCAGTATTGTATGGAGTAAGGGACTTGTTGAATGATAATGCTTTGCACTTGCTTTATAATACAATTTAGTTCCGCATTTAATTTATTGTGTAAATGTTTGGGGTACAGCATGTAGGACAACAACTAAGCCTATTTTTATTTTGCAAAAGAGAGCTGTAAGAATTATAATGAGGAAACATTATTGTCATCCTTCTGGTACTTTGTTTTGTCAATTGAAATTACTTAAGTTTTATGATTTGGTTGATTATAATATTATTTTATTTATGTATAAGGCTCAGAATTTCTCACTACCCTCAAACATTCAAACCTATTTTGTGAAAATGATTAGTTGCTACAATTTAAAGGGAATAGAAATGCTTGTTAAACCTCAGTATAGAACCAGTTTAAAGGGTAGGTCTACTACGATAAGAGGAATTGATCTTTGGAATGGTCTAGAGAGGACAATGTAAAAAATGCAAAGTCCATACAAATATTTAAGAAAATTATTAAAACCATTTTGTTGAAGAGTTATAATTAATTTGATTCTAATAGGTATTTTGATGAGACTGTATATTTTTGATGAGACTACCGGTATATATTTTGTATTACAATAAGTACATTAATGTTTGAATTGATAGTTTGAATTGATTGTTTAAAAAGGAACAGATATGATAAGAAATGTGTTCTTCTTCTGCTTCCTTTCATTTTATGTTTTTTTCTAAAAAATTGTCATTGTTTTTAATATAAAATGAATAAAAATTATACAATACAATACAATGTATTTATACCAAAAATAGGAACAAATAATACAGGAATGCATTAAATTCTGTAACTTAAATAACCAGTACTGTACACTATAAATATATTTTTTATAAATAAATAAATGTACAGTACTGTACAGTTACCAAGCACTTAGCCTATCCTAACAGTTTTTAAAGATGGAGTGAGTTGAATAGTCTCCCTTTCACATAAAGGGAGCTAGCTCCCTTTATGTGAATGGAGCCTGCTAGGGAGGAGGGAGACAAATCAACTCACTCCATCTTTAAAAACTGTGTTAGGATAGGCTAAGTGCTTGGTAACTGTACAGTACTGTACATTTATTTATTTATAAAAAATAAAAATTTATGAGATGCGTGACGTCTGAAACGTAAGTCGAGGGCTACCTATATATATATATA
>JBBPBX010038694.1:18583-30261 GCA_038048925.1 Garcialebias charrua
CAGACCTATAATTATTGTTAATTAGTCGGGTCGAAATGACGGCTATGGGTTGGGTTCAGGTCGGACTTTTTGGGCCCTGAATGCAACTTTACTGCACAGCAACACAAACAACCTAAGATGGCCTCTTCCAGCTGCTCATTTGCTAACACACATGAACTACAGGCAAAAATAAATTGGCAACATGACTACTGTATATGGCTGCAAAAACACAAACCTATATTTGGAATATCGGGTCCTTGATCCTGAGTGAGTTCTTTGTTGTAGCGCAGGAAGAGGATGGTGTTTTTAAGGGTCAGAGCGTGATCGAAGTACCGTTGAGCCTCACCCTCTGCTGTGCTCTCCACCTGAGGAAAACACACTCGTCATTTATTATCACCCTTCGGTACTTTAAAGCAAATGCTGATACTAGGCAAGGTTCTAAAGCAGATTTATCTTAAAGTTAAAAGTTCACCTTTTCCAGTTCAGCCAGGAAGGTGTCGAGAGTCTCGTCAGACAACTTCCCCACCTCAAACATGGTCACTGCGTGACTCTTCAGATTCTGACAGGACAAAAACAAACAAAAAACAGATTTATGTTAAGGATTTTTTTTTATTTTGCTGTTTTTAGGCATCCTGAGATTCGATTTGTGCATTTCATGCCCACAAACCGGAGACAAGTTGCCCATCATGAGGAAAGCTGTGAGAGTGGAGTCAAACAGGAAGGCGATCCTTTTGGTGGGTGCAGCTGGAATACTCAGGCTGCTAACGCTCGCCGTGTCAGCTGCAAACACGTCCAAAATAATACGTTACCATTAATGCATGTTGGAACAGCTGTAACAACACAATTAATCATCAATTATTTTTTTAAACAGCATATATTAAAATACGATTTTTGTGAAAAAAATCATGTTTACAACATTTTTTTCCCTCTCAAACAGATTTAATTAAAGATATTTCCATGTAAATGGGTTTGATCAACAACCCCTTTGATAATATCCATTTGCTTGCGACTCAGTCAGCTTAATATGCACAACTAAATTAAAATTAGGCTAAAATTGGACCACTTTAGACAAACGCCTACTGATGTCAAAATGACATTCAGAAGCCCCGCTGAGCATTCTTGGGGATCAATTAGAGGTGCTGCCTCGAACCTCTGAAGCAGCAATCATAACGTGCCCTGAGTGCTGATGTGAGTGTTTGTAATTATTTGCATATGTAGCAGCACAGCTCTGGGACTGTTGGTGTGGGCAGACCTTGGTCTTCCAGGCTGGTGGTGTCGGTGTCTGTGGCTGAGGAGCCTGCCTCCATGACGGGACTGCCCTGCTCCCAAGACAGCAGCATTTTCTGGGGGTCCATGGTGCTCCTACAACAGAGATCCAAACCATTCAACCCAGTGTAGCACATTATTACAGTCTCAAGCTAAATAAACTAACGAAACAGGGTTTGGATTCTTGAGTTTTACTAGGAGGAGGATTTAAACGGTTGATATCAAAGTTTATCAGTTCAGTTGACGATAGGTGAAAGCATAAAAAGCATCCGATTGGGTCAACACGGCTTCATACTTGAGTCTGTTTACAGACGGGGCGTTCTTCCAGCTGGCGTGAAGCTGCTCGGAGCTGAACACGTGACCTTTCTTCACAGCGAAGCCGAGGCGACAGTACATGGAGACTGCGTTCTGATTAAACACGAGAGAATCACAGTCAAACGTCTCAACAGAACATATCCAAACACACACACACCCACAGAGTTACACTTGATGTGGACACAGAAAGAGAGCACTGAAATAAAGTGGTGAAAAAGAAAATAAATGTGTTGGAGCTACAAGATACACTGTTAAAAAGGTTAAGTTGTTGATACATAATTGCAAATATATTTGCAAACAAATATTCTAAAATCTTGTGTGATAAACTTCCATTTTCATCTTTGTTTCTACACAGAAATGAACATATCTGATTAAGAAGTTGAGGCTCAAGAAGGAAAAATGTGCACCTTGGAGGATGTTTTTGATTCAGTTTTATTATTAATAATGAAACAAAGAATTACTCTCAAATGACCACCAGCACACTAATCAGAACGAGAGAAATTGCATTTCCAAGGAAAATGCAGTGTGAATGCTTACAGCAAAAGAATTACCATAGCTGAAAAACAGCTGAAATTAGCTACAAAAACATTTTGAAATGTAGCTGAAATGGAAGAACAAGCCTAAATTAGCAAAAGAACGCAAAGCAGAGAAAACATATATTTGATGAATTAGATTTAAATAAGTAGAAATGAGCACAAAAAATAGGAATTTAGCACACAAAAAAAAGCTGGGGGGAAAAACAACAACTGAAAAGTAGCTGAAAAGTCAGAAAGAAGCTTAAACTACCAGAAGTAGAAAGATCTGAAATGAGCTGAAAAAATGTGGAATTAGCTGAATTTTTTTTAAATTAGCATAAAAACAGCTAAACAGTAGCTTAAATAACTTAAAAACTAGCATAAATAAATCACTTCACCACTTGCTTCTACCGAGGTTGGACGCCTCCCCTCCCACTCCGCTTTGCTGCTTTGTCTGTCTGTGAAACTGCTTGAGCCTCTCTTTCATATCTTCCAAACCATAATTATGGACTTATTTGGTCAGTTGGTCCCTCTACACAATTTGATAACATTTCTTCAAAGAGAAAACAGGCTGTAGGCGAGCCAATTTGCCCTGTTGGCACGCACGCAGCTGGACATCTCATCGACTTAAAGACTTGATGACGTATCTATCTCGGCTGTCATCTGTGGATTTGACGCATATTTAATTGGATTTACGATAACTGGTTCCTGCTTTTTGGATTCAGCTGGTTGTTGGTTTTATCTACAATCAAGGAAGTCGTCTGCAGCAAATTGGGACCCGATGACGCTGCTTGCCTTTGTGATGGCTTGGTTCATGCTTGTGTACCCAGACTCAATTGCCTTGGGCAGAATGGATCAGATCTCGGGGATTTTTACTCAGGCACATTTCCATCGGTGTGGCCACGTAATTTGGACATTTCTGAACCATTTTGGACCAACACAGACTCAAAGTAGATGTCATTATGTTCTGCCTGTACCCAAAACAACTGTGTGCTTATCTGAATCTGGCTCCCCCGGCTGGACTTGAAGGCCACCTTATCTGAATACGCCTGGAGGACATGTAATCTGACGCTCACCCCCCGCCCATCGGGGAATTCCACCATCAAACAGAGTGAACCAGCTGAATAAACATTCTGTCATCATTTCAGGACTCTTGGATTCTCATTAGCGGTGACTTTGGCCATTCCCCGACATCCCTTGAGAATGTTTACGGATCTCATCGGAGGGAGCTGGCTGATTATTCCATCCTTATGAGAAATATTACAGTGCCCTTGAGAGCGTTCATGGACATTGCTCACCATTTTTGGTCTCCCGCGCCTCTGCGGAATGTCTACATCACTATGTGCTTATTTGTGCAAGATGCTTTTTTACTATTAGAATTTTTCTTCTCAGGCAAGAAGAAATATTTTAATAGGATTTTTTTTTTCACCTCCATTTCCTTATGTGTCCAGTTTTATTACTTTTTGTCTATCTAAGCAGATCTCACTTGTAAATGAGTCTTCTAGGCTCAATGTGACTTATCTGTTTAAATAAAGGTTGAATGAAAAAAAAAGCTGAAAAGGAGCATAACAAGCTGAAATTTGCATAAAGAAGTTAATTACCGGTAGGCTGAAAGTAGCAGAAATTAACACAAAACACTTCAATTTACTGTATCTGAAAACCGTGGAAATTAGCTAAAAAATGCTAAAAATGAAGCAGAGAATGTATGAATAGTTTAAATCACCAGAAGAAATCAGAAAGAACATGTTTGCCAAATTAGGCTTAAAGAAACAGAAATTTTCATTCACTCATTCATTCAACCTTTATTTAGACAGGTTCACACAATTGTGAAGACAATCCCATTGAGCCTTAAGGACTCATTTACAAGAGAGGCTTGAATGAGCACAAAGAAGTGGAAATTATTTGAAAAAAGCTGAAATTAGCAACAAAAAATAAATTAAAATAATAAAACAGCTGAAAAGTAGCTGAAAAACAGAAGAACCTCAAATTACCGGATAGACAGGTAGTCCCCGACTTACGAGCGCTCTGACCTACGAGCGTCCGGACTTACGAGCTGGCGAACGAGAAGTAAATTTGTAAAAAATACAGCACTTTTTTGTGTTTTTAGATGAAAGTGTGTTAGCTAACCGTTTGGAAACACGTTTCCGACCATGTTTATGAACTAATATGAACGTTTTTGATGAAAAACGAGTGTTCGTAGTAGCGCTAGCATAAATGTTCCAACTTACGAGCGAAAATCCGGACTTACGAGAACACGTGCTTCGTGTTCCAACTTACGAATTTTCGTGTTACGAGCAACTCGCAGGAACGGAACTCGCTTGTAAGATGGGGACTGCCTGTAGAGAGAGCAAATTTTTGCTGAATTAGGCTGAAAAACATTTAAATGAGTGCAAGTAATGTGGAATTAGCCGAAAAAGCTAAAATGAGTACAAAACAGCTAAATGCCAGGTCTCTCTTGTAAATGAGTCCTCGAGGCTCAATGGGATTAACCTGCCTAAATAAAGGTTGAATGAAAATAGTAGCAGAAATAGCAGACAAAGCTGAAACTTGCTGAAATTAGCAGAAAGAATTTAGAAGAAGCACATAAAAATGTTGTAATTAGCAAAAATAATCTAAAAGGATCACAAAACAGCTGAACTTAGCTGAAAGAAGCTGAAAAAATGTTTACATTTACAGAAAGAAGCTGAAGCAGAACAAAATGTGAAAGGAAAGAAAGTGAAAGGTTGTAAACAGATCTCAAGATCTGAAGGCTGTAAAATGAGCTCAATTCATTTCATATGAGAAAAAAATGGCAGAAAAGGCTAAATATTTCAAAAAGCTAAAGTTGCATTAATACCAAAAGTCATAGCACCCTTCTCCTGAACGAGCTGAATGTTTTGATTTGATTCGTTGAAATGGCACAATAGTTGTGGAACGAGAAAGATGCTGAAAAACGTATGGAACAAAAATGGATCGCAATAGTGTGAATGCTTCATAAACGTGCACACAATAACAGAACAACAATAAAAAACAACAATATGACCACAGAGAGGTGAAGCTGTGTTCACAGCTCGTTTTGTTACAAATCACTTTCTCTGAAACACACACTGGATGTTACTTTGCCACACGACACTAACTAAATGTTTTTGAAGAATACTTTCAAAGCCTACATGGCAACAGCACTCCCTCACAAGCAAGTTTATATTAAGATCAAAACAATGGGACGTGTGCACAAAAGGCAGAGCTAAAAGAAAGTCACTCTCAGGTGTTCACTGGGCCTCCAAACACTCCAAATAATCAATCTTATGTCATCTGTGAAAAGCAAGCCCAATCCACTGAGACCCCACCCCACAATGAACAAGACCCAAGGGATCTTCTAATGTTATGAAACCAGACGCTTCAGTACATCCAAACATCTTTTATCCAGGCCCTGTCCAACATTATGAGCGGGTGCATTTAATATTTGCAAAAATATGATGATTTACACAAAAAGTCTAACTTTAGTCTCCTTTTTCCGTTTCATTTCTTCTTGTCTGAAAACTGGTTTATTAATTATAAACAACTACAATAAAGATGGAGTTAAAATAAAGAGTTTCATCTTAAAAGGTGATTATGTTAGTGTTGTTTATTGGACTTACACAGATTAATTTAAGCTACTCTGCATAGGTTAGCGATGACGTGGACAAAAACACAGATCATGGTTTTTTTCTTGTGCAGATCTTAAAAGTTACAACAAAACTGATGAATACAAAACTTTCTGCTTCTGAAATAAACTGCACTTCTCCATTAAGAGTAGCCTGGTATTTTTATTCTTCTTCCTTGATTTGTGTGAATTCTTAAAGACATCAAACTGTCAGAATGCTAAGAACACAAACTGTAAAGCATAACAAACTATAAACAAGTTCAGAAAAGTCCAAAAATAAGGCTGTCCCCCAAACATCATCATTATCTCCAGCCAAGGTACTAGACATGACACTGGGCTGATCCTAAATGTTGATTATGTCCCAAATTATAGTCAGGCCTCTATAAAGGCTGTGCAGTAATTCAGACATATTTTTTCTTTATTTGTATTAATGAACCCAGTTACAAATTAATCATTTAACAAGACAAACCTCAGCAAAAGTGAAAGTTGAAATAGTTCTGCACAAAAGTTTTCTTTCTTCTCAATCATGCCTAAAATGACAGGTTTTCTCCTGTAGAAGTGTCACTAACGCAGCTTCAGTCGTTCCTCCACAATGTTCCTTTGTGGCGACACCAATGAGACGGGAGCTGAAGGACAAAGATGTTCAACCCTTCAAACTGAGGGTCAGACACATTGAAGGAGTTTGTCTCTTTGACAGAGAACGAGTGGAAAACTGGGTCAAACATGAGAGCCTACAAGCGAGTCAGAGGGCACAGCGGCCCTAATCCAGAACAACGTTGATGTAACAGACTTACTGTAAAGGTCTGTTTGAGTAGCTTCTGCTTCCATCATGAAAAATAAAAAAAACAATTGTGCTACAATATTTCCCAGCTCATATAGGACATATTGTAGTTCATTATTCTTTCCAAAGTCCTAGGTTTGATGCTGTTTATTAAAAATCAAGCTGTGTACTTGAGGACTCTTTGCACTGCCCAGTAAACTCACCTTCACTAAGTCCAAGTCAATCTCCAACACATTTGCCAGCTGAGAGGGACAGACGGAGGAGGGATCAGGAGAGAGAAAGACAAAAAACAAAAAAAAACAAGACATGGTTGACAAGCTGATCAATAAACACAGACGCACCCCGACACTGTTACATTAAAAGGAGCACAGAAGCGGAGACGTTCCTTACACCCACCTCTGACACATTTGTCTGCTCATCAATGGACACAAAGATTTTGTAGAGAAGCGTTTCAAAGTAATCGCCCTGGACACGGTTCATGACGAAGCCTTCGAGAGGGGGCACTGAAAGAAACAAACAGCTGAGCAAATATTTGTTTTTGCATTGAGTTGTTTCCACAGCGTGCTGCACATCCATCATATATCCATAACTGTACTCCTAGGCATCTTTCCAAATCAGTGCAACTCTATTATCCATGATGTTTGTTTATGTTTCCACACTTAATCTATGTACATATGATGTTTAATCATCCTAAAGGCTCAACGCAGGATGTGTCAACACACACACACTGTGTTGTATCTACCTGAGATACAGCTGTCATCAGATATGGGAACGTCCAGGTAGATGAAGCCCCGGTTGTATAAGCCTGCAATAAAAGAACAATAACACTGATAGCATAGTAAATAGAACTAGAGAAATTGCATTTCCTGTGAAAATACAGTGTGAATGCTTGTGGCAGAATAACTTGCTGAAAAACAGCCGAAATTGGCAACAACAAAAAAAAACAAAAAAAATCTGAAATGTAGCCAAAATGGAAGCACAAGTCTCAAATAACAGAAGAAAGCAGAAAGAACATGTATTTGATGAATTAGGTTTAAATTAGCAGAAATGAGCACAAAACATTAGGAAATTAGCTTAAAAAAAGCTGAAATAAGCAACAACAACAAAAAAGCTGAAAAGTAGCTGAAAAGGCATAAAGAAGCTTAAACTACCAGAAGGAAGCAGAAAAAACTGAAATGAGCTCAATAAATGTGGAATTAGCTGAAAGAGCTAAAACTAGCATCAAAAGAGCTAAATAGTTTCTGAAAGAGCAGAAAAAGTTGAAAAGAGAATAAGCTGAAATTAGCAGAAAGAAGTCAATGAGGCTGAAAGTAGCAGAAAATAACATGAAAACTTGAAATTATCTGAAAACAGCTTAAATTAGCTTAAAATTTATTTTTAAAAAGCTAGCTAAAAAGGTAAAAAAGGTTTAAAATTTAGCAGAAAAAAACATGTTTGCTCAATTACGCTGAAAGAAGCAAAAATTAGCACAAAAAAGTGGAAATTCTCTGAAAAAAGCTGAAAGTAGCAATAACAAAAAAAAATCTGAAAATTTGCTAAAACAGTTTAAAGGAGCTTAATTTACCAGAAGGAAGTGGAGAGAGCACATTTTGGCTGAATTAGGATGAAAAAAGTTTGAATTGTTGCTAAAAATGTGTAATTAGCTTAAAAAGTTAAAATTAGTACCATATATAACAGCTAAAAGCAGAAATAACAGAAAAAGCTGAAACTTGCATAAATTAGTTGAAAGGAGCACAATTAGCAGAAAGAAGTTAGAAGAAACACAAAAATGTTGTAGTTAGCAGAAAAAATCCAAACGGAGCACAAAACAGCTGAAAAAATAGCTGAAATTAGCTGAAAAAGTTTAAATTTGTACAAGGAAGCTGAAAGAAGCTGAAGCAGAGCAAAATGTGAAAGGAGCAGTAAAAAGGTTGTAAACAGATCTAAAGATTTGAAGGATGGAAAATGAGCTCAGTTCATTTCATATGAGAAAAAAATGGCAGAAAAGGCTAAATACTTCAAAAAAACTAAAGTTGCACCAATGTCAAAAGTCATAGCACCCTTCTCCAGAACCAGCTGAACGTTCTGGTATGATTTGTTGAAACAGCACAAAAATTGTGGGACAAGAAAGATGCCGAAGAATATACAGAGGAAAAATGGATCACAATACACGTGTGAATGCTTCATGAACATTGAGACAATAAAAACTGTCACTGCTGCTGAGGTCTAAAAACTCATCTTAAAACATGAACGAGTGCTTCAACTTCTCTGAAAAGATTTGGCTGGAAAACTCTCAGCCAAATGAGATTCAATAAAAAATAAATAAATAAAGCATTCTTCCTTATGTATTCAGTTCTTGTGTTCCTAATCAGTCAGCAGCTATTCAATATGCTCTCAAACTGTTCTCTAATTAAAATTTAAACTGCTAGGACAAAACCTCAAAGCAATCCAGACACTGATGGACGACCTGAATTCAGCAGGTTTGACTCAAATGTGGTTGTTGGTACAGAAATTCAGCGAGCTGTCACAGACATTTACTGTTTTATTGTGAGTTTGGAGTGCCTGACATATATATAAACCTACAAGTTTATTCAAACCCTTCTGGAACAAGTTAACTCAGAGGTGACAGAGCCTGACTTAATCTTGTTTGACAGTATAGTTGGGCTTTAAATCCTCTGTTTGAACAGTACTTTTTGAATTTTGTCAGATCAAAGTAGAAAGTGAAGCCTACATAGAAAAACCTAGGAAGGGAAGTATCCAAGAAAGGCTTTGTACTGTCTTGTTTGAATAAAAACTCTACACTTAGACAATATAATGACGTTAAACAGCAAAAACTGCACAGTATAATGATAATAAAAAGTATTGATAACCACAAAACTTAGTTTAAGCACGGGCAGATTGTATTTGTGTAACTACGGTCTTGGCCAGTAGAGGGACACAAAAGCTCCTCACAAGTTGAAATACTGTGCAATTATACAGTACTGTACGGTACTCACTTAATACCACATTGTACTCCATTATTCCCGCCAGTTGAGGACCTGAATCAATCATCTTATCAATAGATTTCTTCTCTGGTGGAGAACAAACCTGCATCCAATCAAGAAAAACACAGTATTAGAGCAAGCAAATAAGGATAAAGTTCATTCAAAAAATGTCTAAAGGTTCAAGGTTCTTTATTGTCATTCGCATCACATGTGGTAGTTGAGGTGGAATAAAATTGTGTACTCAAGGTCCCAGTTACACCCAAAAATATAAAAAACAATATAAAATCATCTGAAGTAAACAAAAGCATGCTTTTTGGTGTAACAGGAAATTACAGCGCAATATACCGGTAACTGTATGAATGCCCTTTAAAAAAAATTTTTTTTTAGATTTTGTCTTATGTTTTTAATATGTGGAAAAAAAATTATTTCTGATATAAACAGTGGTGCACGGTGGCACAGTTGGTAGAGATGTCGCCTCTCAGCGAGAAGGTTGCAGGATCAAATCCCAGCAGTGGGCTTTTCTGGGTGGAGTTTGCATGTTCTCTCCCTGCATGTGTGGGTTTTCTCCAGGTACTCCAGTTTCCTTCCACAGACCAAAAACATGCACGTTAGGCTGATTGGTAACTCTACCTGTCCAGGGTGTCCCCCACCCCTCGCAGTGATTGTTGGATATGGGCACCAGAGACCCCCACGACCCAAAAAGGAGGAAGTGAACAAAGATGATGGATGGATGGATGGATGGATGGATGGATGGATGGATGGATGGATGGATGGATGGATGGAACAGTGGTGCAAAGGATGAACATTTGTGTACAAATGTTACTGAAAGCTCCGTGTCAAACTCCACTCCTCCTCACATTCAGTTCATTGGTCAAAAACTAGTACTGTACACATTTCCAGGCCATATTTATTCAACTCTATTATTTAATTGTCTAATAATGAATTTGTTGTTTAAATACCTGCTTGAAGGATGTAAAACCCTTAAGACAAATTTGTGATAATTTATATTTAACTGTAAAAGGATTAGAGATGTATAGACACATTAAACAGAAACCTGGACAAGAGAACCCGTCTGCCCTACCCTTATGTCGTCCTCGGTGATGTAGCCCGTTTGTGCCACCCACCATGGCTCCACAGAAATATCCACTGGTTTGGCTGGTAGCAGGTCCCGTGCTGACTTCTTGCGAAAGAATTTCTGAGTAAGAAAACAAATAAAAGAACATGTCAGTCATTGCGTGAATTAAAATCTTGACTACACATCCTCACATATATTTTCTAAAGCTTTAACATTTTTGTTTCAAGCCTGTTTTTAAAAGATTCCAGATTTCAACCAGTGACCGAGCTAAAATGCTGTTGTTGTTTTCAATATCAAGCTTTTATCTTAAATATCAAGTTATTATATTAATGAAACATATGACAGCATTGGTGTATCAAAATAAAATTAAAAATTCTAATTAAATCTACCTTTTATACTTTTAACAACTACTTAAGCTCAATACTTAGGAAAAAGGCACATCATGGAGCCACAAGTTAGTTATCAACCAATAATTCTTTAAAAATAGTTTCATTGAGGAACTGAAGAAGGAAATAGATCACCATGAAAACTATCTTTAAAATGAAAAAACAAGAGATTAAAAATCTGTGCGTTCACAACCTGAAACATAATCAAGTGCTTAATTAAGAAATTATTGTACCCAAAAAATCATTAACGCCAAACTTTAAAAACCTATACTGAAGATGTCCACTTAACTAAACAAATGACATTTGAGCCAACAAACAAAAAAATAGCTATTAATTATCTAACACTTATTTAAACTGACTCTCAGACCATCTTTTCACCCAAATGTTGTCACTACTACCGGTACTCATTTTCTTTTATTTGAAAAGATGATTTGCTGTAACCTCAATACAATTTTGCAGTGTAAAAACAATTCTAACTAAAATGACAGAAAATAAACTATTAAACAACTCTTACTTTGGAGGACCTGCACTGGTTCATGAGGTCAATGTACTGGTTCCTCCCAATACCGAGCAGCCTCAGACCTGTGTAATGAGGAGAAATTAGCACAGCAGGAAAACTTACTTGTTTCTCACTAGCTACGGTAGTTGTGAGCGCCACAGCAAACTAATCTCAAGTAAAACATTTATGGGAAGCAAAGTTACAGATGTATTGTTTATAGATTTTATCCACAATATACAGACATTAAACATTTAATACACTTGATGTGAATAAAAAT
>JBBPBX010038695.1:0-23842 GCA_038048925.1 Garcialebias charrua
AGAGAACTTTGTCTTTTATCCAGAGAACTTTGTCTTTTATCCAGAGAACTTTGTCTTTTAGCCAGAGAACTTTGTGTTGTATCAGAGAACTTTGTCTTTTATCCAGAGAACTTTGTCTTTTATCCAGAGAAGTTTGTCTTTTATCCAGAGAACTTTGTCTTTTATCCAGAGAACTTTGTCTTTTATCCAGAGAAGTTTGTCTTTTATCCAGAGAACTTTGTCTTTTATCCAGATAACTTTGTCTTTTATCCAGAGAACATTGTCTTTTGTCCAGAGAACTTTGTCTTTTATTCAGAGAACTTTGTCTTTTAGCCAGAGAACGTTGTCTTTTATCCAGAGAACTTTGTCTTTTATCCAGAGAAGTTTGTCTTTTATCCAGAGAAGTTTGTCTTTTATCCAGAGAACTTTGTCTTTTATCTAGAGAACTTTGTCTTTTATCCAGAGAACTTTGTCTTTTATCCAGAGAACTTTGTCTTTTATCCAGAGAACTTTGTCTTTTATCCAGAGAACTTTGTCTTTTATCCAGAGAACTTTGTCTTTTATCCAGAGAACTTTGTCTTTTATCCAGAGAACTTTGTCTTTTATCCAGAGAACTTTGTCTTTTATCCAGAGAACTTTGTCTTTTATCCAGAGAACTTTGTCTTTTATCCAGAGAACTTTGTCTTTTATCCAGAGAACTTTGTCTTTTATCCAGAGAACTTTGTCTTTTATCCAGAGAACTTTGTCTTTTATCCAGAGAACTTTGTCTTTTATCCAGAGAACTTTGTCTTTTATCCAGAGAACTTTGTCTTTTATCTAGAGAACTTTGTCTTTTATCCAGAGAACTTTGTCTTTTATCCAGAGAACTTTGTCTTTTATCCAGAGAACTTTGTCTTTTAGCCAGAGAACTTTGTGTTGTATCAGAGAACTTTGTCTTTTATCCAGAGAACTTTGTCTTTTATCCAGAGAACTTTGTCTTTTATCCAGAGAACTTTGTCTTTTATCCAGAGAACTTTGTCTTTTATCCAGAGAAGTTTGTCTTTTATCCAGAGAACTTTGTCTTTTATCCAGAGAACTTTGTCTTTTATCCAGAGAACATTGTCTTTTATCCAGAGAACTTTGTCTTTTATTCAGAGAACTTTGTCTTTTAGCCAGAGAACGTTGTCTTTTATCCAGAGAACTTTGTCTTTTATCCAGAGAACTTTGTCTTTTATCCAGAGAACTTTGTCTTTTATCCAGAGAACTTTGTCTTTTATCTAGAGAACTTTGTCTTTTATCCAGAGAACTTTGTCTTTTATCCAGAGAACTTTGTCTTTTATCCAGAGAACTTTGTCTTTTATCCAGAGAACTTTGTCTTTTATCCAGAGAACTTTGTCTTTTATCCAGAGAACTTTGTCTTTTATCCAGAGAACTTTGTCTTTTATCCAGAGAACTTTGTCTTTTATCCAGAGAACTTTGTCTTTTATCCAGAGAACTTTGTCTTTTATCCAGAGAACTTTGTCTTTTATCCAGAGAACTTTGTCTTTTATCCAGAGAACTTTGTCTTTTATCCAGAGAACTTTGTCTTTTATCCAGAGAACTTTGTCTTTTATCCAGAGAACATTGTCTTTTATCCAGAGAACTTTGTCTTTTATCCAGAGAACTTTGTCTTTTAGCCAGAGAACGTTGTCTTTTATCCAGAGAACTTTGTCTTTTATCCAGAGAACTTTGTCTTTTATCCAGAGAACTTTGTCTTTTATCCAGAGAACTTTGTCTTTTATCCAGAGAACTTTGTCTTTTATCCAGAGAACTTTGTCTTTTATCCAGAGAACTTTGTCTTTTATCCAGAGAACTTTGTCTTTTATCCAGAGAACTTTGTCTTTTATCCAGAGAACTTTGTCTTTTATCCAGAGAACTTTGTCTTTTATCCAGAGAACTTTGTCTTTTATCCAGAGAACTTTGTCTTTTATCCAGAGAACTTTGTCTTTTATCCAGAGAACTTTGTCTTTTATCCAGAGAACTTTGTCTTTTATCCAGAGAACTTTGTCTTTTATCCAGAGAACTTTGTCTTTTATCCAGAGAACTTTGTCTTTTATCCAGAGAACTTTGTCTTTTATCCAGAGAACTTTGTCTTTTATCCAGAGAACTTTGTCTTTTATCCAGAGAACTTTGTCTTTTATCCAGAGAACTTTGTCTTTTATCCAGAGAACTTTGTCTTTTATCCAGAGAACTTTGTCTTTTATCCAGAGAACTTTGTCTTTTATCCAGAGAACTTTGTCTTTTATCCAGAGAACTTTGTCTTTTATCCAGAGAACTTTGTCTTTTATCCAGAGAACTTTGTCTTTTATCCAGAGAACTTTGTCTTTTATCCAGAGAACTTTGTCTTTTATCCAGAGAACTTTGTCTTTTATCCAGAGAACTTTGTCTTTTATCCAGAGAACTTTGTCTTTTATCCAGAGAACTTTGTCTTTTATCCAGAGAACTTTGTCTTTTATCCAGAGAACTTTGTCTTTTATCCAGAGAACTTTGTCTTTTATTCAGAGAACTTTGTCTTGTATCAGAGAACTTTGTCTTTTATCCAGAGAACTTTGTCAGTGTGAGGAGCTGCAAGAGACTCGTTCTTACAAGATGGCGCCTGTGTGCATGGCCTGCCCTCCACCTCTACTGTCTTTATTTCTGTTCTTTTAGTTTCTCGTCTGTGATGTCAAATCTTTGTTGTGTTTGAACAACAACTTCTGGATCTTTGACTTTGGGCCCACAACATCACTCATTTTGTCCACCATGAGTGGCGCTCTGGAGCACGTGCCTGTTTTCTTGCAGCGCGCTGCACCTGCCTCCCCGGAGACATGGCTCCAGACGCGCTGGCCGGCTGGTGAAGCTTGAAGCCTGCTTGCTGCCTCTGCATCCTCCTCTCCAGCTGACGGTCAACGTTTCCACCTCTGATCCTGGCGCTGTGCAGATCCTGTGGCGCTGCCTGGTCCTGCTGTCGGGGTTCGACTCTCACATTGGGCCCGTGCACGGCTGTTCCCTGCCCGAGGATCAGGTCGAGCTCTGCAGATCTGATGCCGCTGCTGGACAGGACACTGCAGTCATCTCCTCCTGTGGTGGATTCTACAAGGACGGCCCTGATAAATGCCAGATCACTAATAAAACTTTTATTTGAAATGACTTTTTCTGCTGCAACCGACTGAACTTTCTTTCATCACGGAGTCTTGGGTCTGCCCTGGTGAGTTCAGTGTCTTTCTGGAATTATTGCTTCTGGATTCTTCTTTTGTCAATGCTCCAAGGACAACTGGTCGTGGTGGAGGATTACAGAAACATTTGCAGTGCAGACAGCGCCATGGTTCAGTTTTGAACTGCTCCGTTGTGAGCTGGGCCGCTCCAACTCGGTTCTGTATGCTCTGATTTATAGACCACCTAACGCCAAAATTACACTACTTGCGGTCCGCTCCGCTCCGCAGGTCGCAGCTGAGCGTCTCAAACTCCAATTTCCACTACCTCCGCTCAGCTCAGGTCCGCCTGCATGCGCCGCTCCTAGACGCATGCGCGGGATTTGCGGGATCGCGCGATAAATCAAGTGATAAATAAGTAAGTCAGAACAAAACAATTCATTCGGTGGAAGAAGGAGAACAACAGTAGAGACTGCTGCCTTGATCTTCTCTCGTAAATGAGCGACAGGACATGGTTTGAGCAACAGGAAGTGATGTATTACATTTCAGAATAAAATACTTTATTTATTTATTTATTTCTTGTATTGCGTTTGTAGGCGTAGTCATAAATGATAGTTTGACAGCATTTTTGTACAAATAAATCCGTATAGAGCTAGGATTAGTCCGCCCGTGGTGATTTTATTTTGTAAATACGGAAGTTGTGCTCGTTCCTTTTCCTGTTGGTGCCTCCGCACAGCTCCGGCGTCCGGCAGAAATAGAAAAATTTCTAATTTTGACGGACTGCCGTCCGCTCTCCGCAGCTCGCTGCCGCCGTGCGGAGCCGGTGTAAATTCTGTCATTGATTATAATGGGTGCGTATTTGCTGCGGAGGTCGGACCGGAGCGGAGCCGGAACGTGTGTGGTGTAATTTTGGCGTAAATACAACAAAGACTTTTTGAATGAACTCTCTGACTTTCTAACTGGTATCCTGCTCAAATATGACCATGTTTTATTTATTTTGATTCATTTTATTTATTTATTAATTCATTTAAAACAAACAAAACAAATTCATAAATAAAAAAAACATTGAATGAATAAGGTGCAGCAAGGAGAAAAAATTGTAATAATATCTGTCCCACATATGGACACCCTTATGCCTGAACATGGTGTTCGTTATGGACAATCCATGACAAGCACAGAAGTCCAATAACAGAACACCACTCTGGTTCAGATCAGGGGGGCCGTTCCTCCCAACCACACCCCTCCAGGTCTCACTGTCATTGCCCACGTGAGCGTTGAAGTCCCCCAGTAGAACAAGGGAGTCCCCAGGAGGCGCACTCTCCAATACCCCCTCCAAGGACTCCAAAAAGGGTGGGTAATCTGAGCTGCCGTTTGGCGCATAGGCACAAACAACAGTCAGAGCCCGTCCCCCCACACGTAGGCGAAGGGAGGCTACCCTCTCGTTCACCGGGGTGAACCCCAACGTACAGGCACCAAGATGGGGGGCAACAAGTATGCCCACTCCTGCTCGGCGCCTCTCACCAGGGGCAACTCCAGAGTGGAAGAGTGTCCAACCCCTCTCAAGGAAACTGGTTCCAGAGCCAGAGCCATGCGTTGAGGTGAGTCCGACTATTTCTAGTCGGAACCTCTCAACCTCACACACCAGCTCAGGCTCCTTCCCCACCAGAGAGGTGACCGGCCACCACCCATCCCACATTGCACCTGACCCCTTTGGTCCTTCCCATAGGTGGTGAGCCCATGGGAAGGGGGACCCACATCTCCTCTTCGGGCTGTGCTCCATGGGTAAAAGCCTGGCCACCAGGCGCTTGCCAGCATGCCCCACCTCCAGGCTCAGCTCCATAGTGGGGCCCCGGTGACCCATGTTCGGGCAAGGGAACGTTGTTTCCATCCATTTTTGTTTTTATCATAAGGGTTCTCTGGGCTGCACTTTGTCTAGTCCCTCACCTAGGACCTGTCTGCCTTGGGTGACCCTACTAGGGGCATGAATCCCCTGACAGCATAGCTCCTAGGATCATTGGGACACTCAAACCCCTCCATCATGGTAAGGTGGCAGCCCAGGGAGGGGTGCTATTTTCATAATTTCTGGAAATTTTCTTGTTGAACATGATGAATTACATATTCAGTATATGTAAATGGTTCAATAGCATAACTCATTATATCCTTTACAAACATCATGTCCATGCCCATCCAGTCTTTTGATCTTTTGTCTGCAAGATTTTTTTTTTTTTAACAATACTCAGTATTTCTTCTTTATCAGTCATCAAGAAAAATGCTGTTGGCACAACCCATGACTGTATGACTCATCATTATTTACATTTGGTATTTTAGCTGCAAGACTTGGGCCAACATTCACATAATATTCATAGAATTCATTTACTATTTCATTTTGATCGTATATTTTCTTGTCATTTTTTACAAAATACTGTGAAAAACCTGATCGTACTTTATGATTTTTCAAAACAATATTCATTACTCCCCATGTTACTTTCATATCCACCTAACTTTTGTTTAGTAAGTCACTATAATATTCCTTCTTATGTTTTCTTATAATCCATACCAGTTTGTTTTTATACTTCTTGTATCTTTCTTCTGCTTCTTTTGTTCTTAATTTTAAGAAACATGAGTACAAGTAATTCTTTTTTTACAAGCATTTCTTAACCCTTTCATCATCCATGGTTTGTCAATAGCATTTCTCTTAACACTGATTTTTTGCATACAATTCTTTTCATACAGAGTTCCCAAGATATTCATAAACACATCATAGACTCTGTTTACATCATCAACATATACATCCTTCCAATTTAGTTTTGTCAAATCATCTTTCAGTTTTTCCAAATCATTTTTTGATGTATTTATAATTTTTCTATTCACTGTAGTTACATTTTTTACTGCATTGGTCATTTTTACAAATTGCAAAAACTGGCAAATGATCACTAATATCAGTCATGAAAATCCCACTCATCACCTCAGCATCTCTTCCATTAGTAAAAATATCAATCACTGTATCTATTGTAATTCTTGTTTGTAATGTAATTAATGGATAAAGACTCAAACTATGCATTTAATTAATAAATGTACAAATATTATTTTATTCAGTTTGATTTATCAAATCAATATTAAAGTCCCCACACACACAAAAAATAAATAAAAAAAATGTTACAACTCCTTTCAACGAGCTCCATGATTTTATCAGTAAATAGCTCTATGGTATATTTGAACCTGGGGATCTATAGACACAACTAATTATTATATTTTTAGAGTTCTCATTTAATATCTCAACTGTAATTATTTCCATAATCAACAACCATTGATATTTATCCTTAATTTTGCATTTAATTTCTGTATTAATAAATAAAGAAACTCCCCCACCTTTTTTATTACCGTATTTTCCGGTGTATAGGTCGCACCTTTTTTATGTTTTTTTCAAGGCCTACGACCTATACACCGGTGCGACCTATATATGGCTTGTTATCACTTTCGGCAAAACAAATTTTTAAATCCAGCTCATTTCACAATTACGTTCATTTATTAAGGAAAAGTTCAGCTCAGACATATATTTGCTATAATTTTTATCAAACCAATAATTGTTTTTAAGTGTTAATCTTCTTAAAAGCCTTGCTGTGCGCTCCTGTGGCAGACATTTGCCGCAGAGCTAAACGTAGGTGCGACCTACTATACTCCGGTGCGACCTATCTAGAGTGCAGCTACAGTGTGCGCTCTCAGGACATGATTACCTGCAGTGTTCCGTCAGTGAGGACTGAACTTGGAAAAAGGGCCTTCTCCTACTCTGCTCCTGCTTCATGGAATATCTTACAAAAAGATCTGAAGCTCTCGACCTTGACTTCTCTAAATGGTTTTCAGAATCTGTTGGAATCCTGGCAAAAACCAATGCAGATTTGTTCCTGTCTTTGATTTTATACGTCTACCTTATAATGTTTTGCTAGTTTTTTGATACTTTGTTAAAAAAAAGAAAAAAAAATCTTTTGTTTTTTTCTCTCTTTTTGTTTTCTATTGTTTATTGTTTGTTTGTTTATTGTTTAATGAAATTCTATCACTGCTGTTCATTGTTCTTTAGTTTTAGCAGGTCGCTTTCGTAAATGAGCCCATGAGGTTCAAAAGATTTACCTGACTAAATAAAGGTTGAATGAATGAATGAATCTAGGGATTTTTCCAATCTATTGGTGATAATTGGATGGTGCGACCTATACACCAGAAAACACGGTACTTCTATTCATATAATATAATCCATGCCCTTCCATTTGAAAGTTATTTATATTTTCATTATTAAACCATCCATCCATCTATTATCTTTTACCAGCTTCTTCCATTTTGGGTCGCCGGTGCCCATATCCAGAATCACTGTGCGAAGTCCAGGGTACACTCTGGACGGGTCGCAAGTCCATCAAAGGGATTATTTAACCAGGTCTCTGAATTAAATTGCTCCTCATTATAATATTCACAATCTTTGATTTCTGGAAAAAGATTTGTATCAGCCATACTATTCACATTGTATATTTTTAACTCCAAGTCTTCATAAGTATCCATATTTTAAAAAAAATGTCCACTATAGATCAATATTGTTTTCTATATTCACTACTTTATGTTCATTGTAAATGAAGGTGTCCAGTTTTTTGTCATAATTGCCCTCAGTTCCAGTCAATACAATTTTGATTGCCGAGATGGTGTAGAGGCAGGGCAGCCGGCTCAGGACCGCAAGGTCCCGGGTTCGATCCCCGGTCACTGCATACCTCGTTGTGTCCCTGGGCAAGACACTTAACCCCGAGTTGCTCCCGGTAGGACTGGCTGGCGCCTTGCATGGCATCTACCGGTGTATGAATGTGTGTATGAATGGGTGGATGGTTGGTACTGTGAAGTGCTTTGGGGCCCCTCATAGGGGCTGGAAAGCGCTATATAAGTAAGCTCCATTTACCATTTACCATTTGATCATTTCCTTATTATGGTATGTTCGGTTTACTAAAGTAATTTTCCAGTTCCTCAATGTCTCAAATGACCACAACCTTAGCCTCTTCGGGGGTTCCTTTCAGTTTGATGAATATTTTGCAGTTTTGTGTCCAAGTATTCTGTATTTTTCCTTGTTTTCTGAGTAATCTTTCCTTTCTTGCTGTCTGCATTTTTTTTGGTAAAATGTTCATTCAGATAGGCATCCAATCCCTTTTGTTTTATTTTATTATTCTGGATCCCTTAGCACCCTTAGCCAGCCACTAGGGAGCACAAGCCAGTGTATCTCTTGTGCCGGTCCCAAGCCCGGGTAAATGGTGAGGGTTGTGTCAGGAATGGCATCCGACGTAAAACACTTGCCAAAACCATAATGCGAGTTCATCAAAGTGAAACCATACCGGATCGGTCGAGGCCCGGGTTAACAACGTCCGCCACCGGTGCTGTTGACAAACAGGGTGCCGGCGGAAATTGTACTACTGTTAGTCGAAGACCCCGAGGAGGAAAACGTGTCAGGAGACAGAGGGAGAGGAGGAAAGTGAAGAATGTAGGACTGAGGGTTGCAACTCTAAATGTGGGGACAATGACAGGCAAAGGTAGAGAGCTGGCTGACATGATGCAGAGAAGAAAGGTAGATGTTTTATGTGTCCAAGAGACCAAGTGGAAGGGCAGCAAGGCTCGCAGTATTGGAGCAGGGTTCAAACTGTTTTACCATGGTGTGGATAGAAAGAGAAATGGAGTAGGGGTGGTCCTGAAGGAGGAGTTGGCAAAGAATGTAGTAGAGGTGAAGAGAGTGTCAGATAGGGTGATGTGTCTAAAGGTAGAAGTAGAAGGTCTGATGCTAAACATAGTAAGTGGTTATGCTCCACAGGTTGGATGTGATGAGGAGGAGAAAGATAAATTTTGGAAAGATTTGGATGAAGTGATAGAGAGTATTCCCAGGGAGGAAAGAGTGGTGATTGGAGCAGACCTGAATGGACATGTTGGTGAAGGAAACAGAGGATGAGGAAGTGATGGGTAGGTTTGGTGTCAAGGAAAGAAACCAGGAAGGACAGATGGTGGTGGATTTTGCCAAGAGAATGGAAATGGCTATAGTCAATACCTATTTCCAAAAGAGGGAGGAACATAGAGTGACCTATAAGAGTGGAGGAAGGAGTACACAGGTCGACTACATTCTGTGTAGAAGAGGAAACCTGAGGGAGATTGGAGACTGTAAGGTTGTAGCAGGGGAGAGCGTGGCCAGACAGCATCGGATGGTTGTGTGTAGAATGACTGTTGTTGCGAAGAAGAGAAAAAGAGTAAAACCAGAGAAGAAGACCAAATGGTGGAAGAAGAAGGAAGAATGTTGTGAGAAATTCAGAGACGAGCTGTTAAAGGCTCTGGGTGGTAAGAAAGAGCTTCCAAGTGACTGGGCTACTACAGCAACAGTAATTAGAGAGACAGGTAGGAAGGTACTTGGTGTGTCATCTGGACAGAGAATGGATGATAAGGAAACCTGGTGGTGGAATAGTGAAGTGCAGGACGCCATTCAAAGAAAGAGATTAGCCAAGAAGAAATATGACAGTGAGAGGACTGAAGAGAGGAGACAGGAATATAAGGAGATGGGACATAGAGCAAAGAGGGAAGTAGCTAAGGCAAAGCAGAGGGCGTACAATGAGTTATATGGGAGACTGGACACTAAAGAGGGCGAGAAGGACTTGTACCGATTGGCAAGACAGAGGGATCAGGCTGGAAAGGATGTGCAGCAGGTTAGGCTTATTAAAGATGGGAATGGGAATGTTCTAACAAGTGAGGAGTGTGTGATGGGAAGATGGAAGGATTACTTTGAGGAGCTAATGAATGAAGAGAATGAAAGAGAAAGAAGAGTGGAGGTAATAGAAACGGTGGACCAGGAAGTGGGAAAGATTAGTGAGGGTGAAGTCCGGAAAGCTCTGAAAAGAATGAAGAAGGGGAAGGCAGTAGGACCTGATGACATACCAGTGGAGGTTTGGAAATGTCTCGGAGAGATGGCAGTGAGGTTTTTGACTCAAATATTTAATGGAATATTTGAGGGTGAGAAAATGCCTGAAGAATGGAGAAGAAGTGTGCTGGTTCCCATTTTTAAGAACAAGGGTGATGTACAGAGTTGTAGCAACTACAGGGGAATTAAGTTGATGAGCCACACGATGAAGATCTGGGAGAGAGTTGTGGAAGGAAGACTTAGACAAGAGGTGACTATCTGTGAGCAGCAGTATGGTTTCATGCCAAGAAAGAGCACCACAGATGCATCTTTGCTTTGAGGATGTTGATAGAGAAGTACAGAGAGGGTCAGAAAGAACTCCATTGTGTGTTTGTGGATTTAGAAAAAGCATATGACAGGGTGCCAAGAGAGGAGGTGTGGTATTGCATGAGGAAATCTGGAGTGGCAGAAAAGTATGTTAGACTGGTACAGGACATGTATGAAGACAGCAGGACATGTATGAGGACAGCAGGACATGTATGAGGACAGCAGGACAGTGGTGAGATGTGCTGTAGGAGTGACAGATAGCTTCAAGGTGGAGGTGGGAGTGCATCAAGGATCGGCTCTGAGCCCCTTCTTGTTTGCTCTGGTGATGGACCGACTAACAGATGAGGTCAGGCAGGAATCCCCATGGACTATGATGTTTGCAGATGACATTGTGATCTGTGGTGAGAACAGGGAACAAGTGGAAGAGAACTTGGAGAGGTGGAGGTATGCTCTTGAAAGAAGAGGAATGAAAGTCAGTCGTAGTAAGACAGAGTACATGTGTGTGAATGAGAGGGAGGAGGTGGAACAGTGAGGCTACAAGGGTCAGAGGTCACAAAGGTGCAGGACTTCAAGTACTTGGGGTCCACTGTCCAGGAAAATGGGGAATGTGGTAAAGAGGTGAAGAAGAGAGTCCAGGCAGGATGGAGTGATGGAGAAAAGTTTCAGGAGTGATTTGTGACAAAAAGGTGTCAGCAAAGGTCAAAGGAAAAGTTTACAAGACAGTGGTGAGACCAGCTATGTTGTATGGTCTGGAGACAGAGACATGGACAAAAAGACAGGAGACAGAGACATGGACAAAAAGACAGGAGAAAGAACTGGAAGTGTCAGAAATGAAGATGCTGAGGTTCTCCTTAGGAGTGACAAGGATGGATAAGATCAGGAATGAGATCATCAGAGGTACAGCACATGTTGAACAACTGGGAGATAAAGTTAGGGAGGCCAGACTGAGATGGTTTGGACATGTCCAGAGGAGGGACAGTGGGTATATTGGTAGAAGGATGTTAGAAATGCAGCTGCCAGGAAAAAGACAAAGAGGGAGACCAAAGAGGAGATATATGGATGCAGTTAGAGAGGACATGGAGGTAGTTGGAGTGAGGACAGAGGATGCAGAGGACAGAGTGAGGTGGAGGAGGATGACTCGCTGTGGCAACTCCTGAAAAGGGAAAAGCCGAAAGAAGAAGAAGAAGAAAGAAGAAGGATCCCTTAGCACTTTGAGATTTTTATTAATGAAAATGGTAAAATGGTAAATGGAGCTTATTTATAGCGCTTTCTAGCCCCCTGTGAGGAGCCCCAAAGCGCTTTACAATACCAGCCATCCACCCATTCATTCAGACATTCATACACCGGTAGTGGTAGCCTGACTTGCAAGGCGCCATCCAGACCTACCGGGAGCAACTCTGGGTTAAGTGTCTTGCCCAGGGACACAACGACACATGGTGAGCGGACGCGGGATTCGAACCTCCAACCTTCTGATCGGGGGTCGACTGCCATTACCACTGTGCTACGGCCGCCCCCCAAAAAAGTGCGGTATAAATTGAATGTATTATTATTATTATTATATCCCTTGTTTGAATAGTTCCATTTTATGCTTTCTTTTTCTGTTTTAATTGTGGGGGGTTTCAATTTCCACGTCTGCTGCCCTGATAAACCGTTAGCCCAGGACTTTTTAGATCTCATCTAGTCCTTAAACTTTCTACAGAGTGTTGCGGATTCCACACATTAACAGGGCCATACACACAACTTAGTTCTAACACATGGTTTGTCTGTCTTTGATTTAGAAATTGGTGACATTGTTTTTTCTGACCACAAACTTGTTGCTGGTCAGTGTGTGTCCTGCGGGTCTTATTCTGGACCCCCAGGCCCCACCTTCAGCTGCGGAGGCACCCGATTTGCACCTCCCTCAGAAGTAGTAACCCACACTATCAGTAAATCAAGGAAGCACGAATTAAGTTTTATCAGTCGTATTAAATCAAGGCAGGAGAAATTAGAGTTTACAGCGGTGGCCTCCAATACAATTCAACACGAGATCAGGAACAGGAAGGCGCGGATGCCCCATCATAGATATCATATAGAATTAGATAGATAGATAGATAGATAGATATATACTTTATTGTCCCCAAGGGGAAATTTGTCTTGGACATCGTACGCCAAACAACACTTCTACCAACAATACAGTCACATGAACACAAAACAATTTAAAAGCATATAAAATAAAAACCTATTGCTCAGTTAAAAACACATTGCTTTTAAAAACACACATTGCTCAATAAGACCATTCAATGCTCAATAAAAACACATTTTGCACATTCCCACATACATCCAGCAGTAAATGAAACAACAATCAGACCAGAGCATCAGCAGCATCATGGAAAACTTACTATATACCTACTTTATTTAACAATCTGATCGATGTGGGGATAAAAGAATTTTTAAATCGGTTAAGTCTAAAAGCAGGGACTCTAAACCGTTTGCCAGATGGTAACAGTTCGTATTGTGAGTTCAGGATGTGAGCGGGGTCAGACAGTACCCTCCGTGCTAGTCTGAGGACAGACTCATCATAGATAGACTGCAGGGAGAAGTTATCAGTTCTTCCTATCACCTTCATTGCAGTTTGTACCATACGATGAAGTTTAGATTTAAGTTGCACAGAAAGATTGCCATACCACGCTGACATCCCAAACCTGATGATGCTTTCCAGTACGGCCTGATAGAATAAAAACATGAGCTTCTTGTTAATTACGATATTAAGATCTCTCATAGTGCGGAGGGCCACTGACCCGGAGCGACTCAGTGTTTGTGCAGCCAGGGACACTCTCATCTTGTGGTTCTCAAAGTACACATGCTTGTCTGTAATTTTATTGGCAGCATGTAGTCCATGTTGTTTCTGCACATCATTGAGATGATTTATGTACCTCCAGTTGATCTGTCCAGCGGTTGTTGCTATTGGGCTGTATGCCTGCAGAGTAAGAATGAGTCACAACTTAAATAAGTATAAGCAGCTAAATGTTGACCATTAAATCCAATCAAATCTGTGAACATGAACAGACACAAATAAATAACTTGCAGAATTAGGTATACCACAATCATCAATTACCTGCAACATATTACGTGTCAACTTCAGCATGTGGCATGCATCCATCATTACAAAAACTTTCTCTCCAGTAACTGGGTGTGGGAAACTGGTTTTCAGGGGCTCTTGTGGGTTTCCCTTCAGCTCACACCCAAGTTTGTTACACATGCTGATGTTGGTAGCATGCCCATCCATTGTTATACATAGCACCCGAATTCCTCGAGCATGCAGCTCCTCTAAAGCATGACTGACAAGTACCTTTATCTGTCTGGTGACAGAGACACTGTGAGGTAGTATGCAATGGGAGCCTTGCAATGCCCTTGGAGGCCAACCACCATAAACACGAGAGCCTCAGTAGCAACCACAGTCTCATTGTTTCCATCCCCCAGGTCCACGAAGCCAGACAGTGACTGTGTATGTGGATTATATTGCACATGTTTTCTGATTGCCATTGCATCCAAAATGAGTGCAACAAATCCATATTTAGCGTGGTCTTCCTGGCATCTTCTCTCCAGCATATCCAGCATCATCTTGTTCAAGCCAGGCTTGTCATCTACTGAACACAACCACCTGTAAAAAGTAGGAGGAGGAGCATCAATATTTAACATGTTTGCAATATTAAAAGGTTAATTAAAAATAAATAATTTGGGCAATATTAAGGCTACCTTTGTAATGTGTGTGGATGTGGGAGGGGGAATCTTCGCTTCTCTCTAAGGTATTTGTATGCCTTTGGGCCATGGAGATGAAGTGTGAGGGCAAACTCTCTACATTCTTTGGAGTACTCATTGCCCTGTTTCTTGATAAACTCTAGCTGTAGATCTGACAATTTAAGAGGAAAAAATATAAACTCTCCTTCTGATATAGCTCAGGAAAAAAAAAAGCATACAACAAAAAAATGTACATACAATTTGAAGAATTAATTTTGAATTACCGGAGTAGAATTCAAGCCGTTCTTTAAGTTCTTCATTAATGAGATTTTTTTCACTCAATTCCTCCAAAAGTGACTTTGCTGTGGTCTTTGCCCTCCTCTCTGGCCATGGAGTTTTTCTTGTCCCGCTCCAGATATTCCACTCTTGCAAAGGCTCTCTTAAGTTTTGCGGTGACAGCGGTAAGAGAAGCTGGCAAGGCATAGCAATGATCCTGTAGACAGAGGGATGGACATCACACATCACTTACCACTATGGCACACTTTCTTTCAGACAACAGCAGCACTGTGTGTGTCTTCAACTGTGTGTTGGTTTTATTTGTGAGAACATTCAACATGAGCGTTAGAAAATTTAGATTTTAATATGGTCTTGACCATTATGATATGATGTTTACAATAGAAAAAATACTCACATCATTAGACTGAGGTTGCAGGTCTGAACTACAAGTTTCTGGGTCATCTTGAGAGGCCACAGACACACTAGTTTGAGCTTTTGTGGAGGTTATAGTAGTCCTGTAGTTTTCAACCTTAAATGTAAAAACATTATGAATATGGACTTTACAGAACCGGTACCTGTACATAAACATACATATCTCACCATCCCTTAAGACTAACATTATGTACATTTATGAATACTAATGAACTTATAATAATGCACCTACTCTTTGAAGGTGAACTGGGAAGCTGAAAATTGATGTTATCACATCAGCTCAGTCTGACAATCTGACCATCCATCCATCCATTTTCTTCCGCTTATCCGGGGTCGGGTCGCGGGGGTAGCAGCCTAAGTAGGGAGGCCCAGACTTCCCTCTCCCCAGCCACTTGGAGCAGCTCCTCTGGGGGAATCCCAAGGCGTTCCCAGGCCAGCTGAGAAACATAGTCCCTCCAGCGTATCCTGGGTCTTCCTCTGGGTCTCCTCCTGGTGGGACATGCCCGGAACACCTCACCAGGGAGGCCAATCTGGACAATCTGACCAGTTCTGTCAAAATCCTCCTTTTTGAAATGCTCACTGCATAGAACAGATGAATCACTTGCAGTGAATCCATCCCTCCTCAAAGCTATTTCCCACCTCTTCCTCATCTCTTTATCTTTTGGAAACCTTTAAAACAAAAATGTGATATCTGGGAGTGTGTACACAAAAACATTGTCTGAATGAGGTCCATGTTATTTTATTCATATACTGTGATTTAGAGTCAGAGTCAGAGTCAGAGAGAATTTATTGTCATTTGCACCGCATGTAGTACATGTGTTGAAAACGAGATTATGTACACAGGGTCCCAGTTACATCCAACAACAAATGCAAGAGAAAAACAATAATAACATCTAGGATTAACTAAGAGAGACATCAGCTAGTAATACACTAAGCCCTAATGTAGTAGAAAAACATCATTATAAACAGCAGCACGAACATGAGCAGATGGTCACAGATGAACGCAGATAGTCACAGATGAACGCAGCAACAAGAAACAGATCAGTATCAGCATGATGTGACATTTTGCAGTGTTTATTCTTATTATTTATTTATTCATGAGTCTGACAGCCTCAGGGTAGAAGCTGTTCCTCAGTCTAGTGGTTCTACATTTGATGCTCCTCAACCTCCGTCCCGAGGGGAGTGGTGCAAAGAGTGAGTGTGCTGGGTGAGTGAGGTCTTTCATGATGCAGGTGGCTCTTTTTCTGCATCTGGAGGTGTAAATGTCTGTGATGGTGGGGAGACTGACTCCCACAGACTTCTGTGCAGCCTTCACCACTCTCTGTAGAGCTTTCCTCTCTGCAACTGTGCAGCCTCCATGCCACACGTTGATGCTGGAGCACAGGACGCTCTCCACTGCACACCTGTAGAACGAGGTGAGGACTGGGCTGCTCAGACCAGCTCGTCTCAGCCGTCTGAGGAAGTAGAGTCTCTGATGACCTTTCTTGATCAGGCTGGTGGTGTTATTGCTCCAGCTGAGGTTATCATTCAAGTGTACACCCAGGTATTTGTAGCTGGAGACCACCTCCACCGCAGATCCACCTATATACAGTGGGGTGTGGGTGTGTTTGTTCCTTCTGAAGTCCACAATCATCTCCTTCGTCTTCTTCACATTCATGTGAAGGTTGTTCTCTTTGCACCAGCTCTCCAGATGTTCCACCTCCTGTCTGTAGCTGGACTCATCATTGTTTGTGATGCATCCCACCACAGCTGTATCATCTGCAAACTTAACAATATGACAGCCTGGAAGTGTGGCTGTACAATCATATGTGAGCAGAGTGAACAGAAGAGGGCTCAGCACACATCCTTGAGGAGAGCCAGTGCTGAGGGTGAGTTCATTACATTGGTGTCAGAAGTAAACCAACGCTACCGAGCTGAGTGAGTACTACTGGCTCGTCGCCTCCACCCGCGACAGCATTATGGACGGAGCGTTCTCCCGAGTGAAGCTTAAAGCGGAGGGAGAAGAGGAAGAGGAGGCCCGGAGAGAGGAGTTCGCTAAAATAACTCAGGTGATGGCTGCTCTGCGCAGCTCTGCAGCGAGCATGGCTGCCGAAGCAGGACTGACCGGCGGGGGGGCGGGTCCGTCGACGCCATTTTCTCCAAGCGCGCCAAAAGCCTCACATGGCGGCAGCCATGACAGTTACGTCGTCCAAAACGTCACCGTCCCGTTGAAGACGCCCAAGTACTCTGGTAGGTCCAGCTGGGAGGCCTTCCATGCACAGTTTGAGCTGCTGGCTCATGCAGGGAGGTGGACAGCAGAGCATAAAGCCCTGCAGCTGGCTCTCTGCCTACAAGATGATGCACTGGACTGCTTATTATTGTTAAGCTCAGAGGACAGAAAAGACTATGATGCACTAGTCGGAGCTTTAAAGAGGCGTTTTGGACAATGTGTGCAACCAGACATTTTTAAAAATAAACTCTGCAACAGGAGCAGGTTGCCAGGTGAACCCCTGCGTGTTTTGGCTAATGACATTGAGAGCCTCACACGCAGAGCCTATTCACACATGCAGTCAGGGGTTCAGAATGAACTAGCAAAAGATCAGTTCATCAGAGCCCTGGCACCACCGGAGCTGCGTGTGCAGGTTCAGCTGATGCACCCCCGATCCCTGCAAGATGCATTGGACTTAGCAGTGGAGAGAGAGTGTTTGCTGGGAGTAGCAGCGGGAAACGACCTGAGAGGACAACCACCGGCATGCAGATCTGCGGAGGGGGCAGAGCTGAACCAGGAGAAACCTGCTTGGGTCTCGGAGCTGACAGAAATGATCCGAGCAGTGGCGCTACAGTTGACGCGGGACTCCTCCGCACCCCCAGCTGTTTGTTGGGGCTGTGGCCAACCGGGACACCTCCTGAGGCAGTGTCCTAAAACAGTCAGGACGCAGGGAAACGACACGGGGTCTGCGGGAGGGAGGAATCGCAGATCCCTACTGTAGCCTCCACACCTCCATCACCAGCGGGCAGGGTCCAAAAGCCCAAACAGGGGGCCCTAGCCCAGAATTCCTTTGAAACTGACTCAGCCCCAGACCAAGCAACCAGGGTTGTGGTGGTTGGACGCACATGTGTTGGGGACTTTTGTTATGTCCCAGTCTCTGTGGAAGGGATCCCATGCACAGCCCTGATTGACACTGGCTCCACGGTAACGCTAGTGAGGCCTGATGTGGTACCAGACTGGACTCGGATCCAACCCACCACAGTGCAGCTGCGCACAGTCACAGGGGACATGGCACCTATGAAGGGGAGGGGGACAATGACTGTTAATGTGGGTGGCCGATCTATCACCCACCCTGTGTGGGTAGCAGATGTGCAGGACATGTGCATATTGGGGCTGGACTTTTTAAGGGCTGCGGGGTGCCAGTTGGATTTAGGTGTGGGGACATGGAGTTTTAAGGAGGGCCCTCTCATTCCACTGTTACCCACAGCTCCTGATCACGCTCTTATGGGTCCTGTGGCCCGCTACACGGAACCTCAGGTCGCAGCTGTCAAGCACACCTCCCCTCAGCCCAGCCAGATTGCTGCCACCATGGCCCCCGCACCTGCGAGTCCTATGCCCCCAGTGTGGGTGCCCCAGAAGAACCGAGACTATGTGTGGACTGAACAGTGCCAGGGAGCGTCTGGCCGTCTGCGGCAAACTCTGACTGAGTCCCCAGTCCTCGCTCCTGCAGACCCCTCCCTCCCTTTCATCCTCGAGATGGATGCTAATGGCGTGGGGGCCCGATCCCAGCAGAGTGACTCGGTAATCTGCAGAGGGTTGCAGGTGGTCGGCACAGACAGCTGGAGGCACCAACAGGAACAGGACCCCGATATCCAGCCTGTGTTGCAGTGGGTGGAGAGACAACTGAAGCCACCGTGGGAGGAGGTTTCTGGGCTCTCGCGGGCAACTAAAAGGTTGTGGTCCAAGTTTGAGGCTCTGCGTCTGGAAGACGGGGTGCTACAGAGGTCATGGAAGGACCCCTCCACGGGTGAGGAGCGGTGGCAGACTGTAGTCCCAAAAGGCCTGAAAGACGTAGTCCTGCAGGGCGTGCATGGAGCGTCTGGGTCTGGACATTTTGGCGTTACAAAGACTCTACGCCGCCTCCGACAGGGGTTTTACTGGGGCCAGTACAGGAGGGATGTGGAGGACTTCTGCCGCCGTTGTGACTTCTGTACAGCACGGAAGGGGTCGACAGGTCGGTCTCACACCCGCCTACAACAGTTTGTTTTAGGAGCCCCGATGGAGCGAGTGGCCGTGGACATCATGGGCCCCCTACCATGCTCAGACAGCTTAGAGACAGCCCATGCAATTGCCCTGAGGCAACAGGAGCAAGCGGGCATGCGCCAGAAACTGAACTATGATGCAAGAGCGATGGGCCGACACTTTACTCCAGGAGAGCTGGTCTGGGTGCACAACCCTCGTAGGAAGAAGGGACGGTGCCCGAGACTGGTCAGTCAGTGGGTGGGTCCCTGCAGAGTGTTGGAGCGCCTGGGGGAGGTGGTCTACAGAGTGCAGATGCCCCAAAACAGGAGAAGAGTAGCTCTGCACAGGGACAGGTTGGCCCCCTATGCACCGCAGCCCCCAGAAGGCCAATGGTCGGGGTCTCGGGTGTGTCCGCCAACGTCCCCAGAAGTTTTATCACTGCCGTCGAATGAGGTCCCAGCCGCAGAGTCGGGAGCGCTCTGCTGGGAGCTCGCCCACGACAGACGAGGAGGGCTCCAAGACGGTTCGATGACTTTGTTTGTCCCCTCGTGGGCGAGGGACTCAGTAGTGGGGGGGTAGTGTAACGACCCTGTGTTTGGTTCTGCTTTGGGTCCAAGTATTTCTGTGTATTTGTTCAGTTATACTGTGTTCTGTTGAGCTGTTGTGATTCTGTTGTCCCCCGCCCTCATGTGTTGGACTGGTCGTGGGGGCAGGAGAGGGGTAGGAGCAGGGAGGAGGGACCGGAAAAAGAGAGACGAAGAAGAAGAGCCGGAGAGCGTGTTGTTGTTAGCAGGCAGCTAGCAGTGTGTTCGCTCGCGTGTGTACCGCGTTTCTGTTGAGGCGTGAGCTGCAGCCTCGGTAATAGCAGCTCGTCCCTGTTTCTGAATAAACCCCGTTTGGCTGGACTCCGTCTGCAGTGTTGGCGTCATTACATTGGTAATGTACATTACATAGTGAGTTCATTGAAGTTATTTTGTACTGGCTGATCTGCACAGAACTGTTATAACAAAGCAAAAATAAAAAGGCAACAGTTGAAACTAAGAGCTTGTTGCCTTTTTAAGCTGAGCATTCAGAAAAATGTTACACTCACTATTTTTGATCTGATTTCAAAGAACATAAAACTCCAAATTTGATTAATATTTGTTGATAATGATAATTAACCAAAGCTACAGAAATTGTGTGTAGGTCTGTTTGAAACATATTCCTGTCATCAAATCTCAGCTAACAGTCATTGCTGGCTGAACACTGGTAATAATAATAATAATAATGAATTCAATTTATAACGCACTTTTCATTAATGAAAATCTCAAAGTGCAACAGAATTAAATGTCAATAAAACAAGTAAAAAAACAAGTAAAATCAATAACAGTATCAACTAAGATCAAAAGTAGAATCATGAGGAGGTAGAGTATGCTCGGTTGAAAAGAAAGGTCTTCAAGCCGCTCTTAAAGTCAACCACAGACTGTGGGACCTCTCAGACAGTCAGGAAGAGAGTTCCACAGGCGGGGGGCAGCCACACTGAAAGCCCGGTCTCCCATGGTCCTTAATTTGGTTCTCGGAATGTGAAGGAGATTACTGTTCTGTGACCGCAGCGACCGGGTGGATGAGTATGGAATAAGAATGTCCTTTAGATAATCTGGTGAAGTTCCATGTAAGCATTGATGTGTAATGAGAGCAGTTTTGTACTGAATTCTGTAGGTGACAGGAAGCCAATGAAGGTTATGGAGAATGGGTGTAATATGTTCAAATTTACGAACTCTCAACAAAATCCTTGCTGCACTGTTTTGAATATATTGAAGTTTCTGAAGGTATTTACCAGGGATTCCAATAAACAGGGAGTTGCAGTAGTCGAGCCTGGAGGAGACAAAAGCATGGACGAGCTTCTCAGCATCAGGAAAAAGTTAGAGATGGGCGAAGTCTGGAGATGTTTCGAAGATGGAAGAAGCAAGTTTTAAACAGAAGCTTAATGTGATTTTACCGGTAGCTAACATTTGTTGTCGTTTCGCTGTGGGCATAAATACAGTACAGTAATATTATATTCACAAAATACTAACAATAATATGTTCATCTTACTTGTGAAAAGTTATCCCCCGGTCCCTGACATCAACAGTTTTTCGATTTGAACACGAATAAGCCGAGCAGTGCGGAGGCATTTTCTGTTGTTTTTGTGCAGCAAGGTTCGACGAGGGTGACACTTCCAAGATGGCCACCCAAAATCCTGCGCCAGAGCGGGCTATGCTCAGTCTACCTATATATAATGTCTATGTGTCCCATGGTGTTACAGATTTATAGGCCATTCGCCTTATGCGAAAGAGACTCCTCTTTCGCATAAGGGGAGCACAGCCTATCATGTGGATGAGGGGGAGGGACTAAGTGTGATCTCAATGGATCTTATCTGGTTTAATGTGAAAGGAAAAGGACACTGATGAATGGTCTCTTTTGATGTCACATCACTCTTTACTTCCTGTAAATGAGGCAGTAGAGGTGGTCAGTTCAAGGTTAAAATCAGACACCACTCTAAGCAGCAGAATCACACTTTCACAGGTTTTTGGACCTGTGCACCTTAGGAATGAAATTTTCAGTCTTTCCTTGGATGTCATTAATCTGCCTCCAGCTCTAATGTTCAAAATCTTGGTGTTATTTTTGATCAGGACATGTCTTTTATCCCCCACATTAAAAATGTTACTAGAACCTCCTTCTTCCACCTGCGTAATATCACTAAAATTAAAAACATGTAAAAATGATGCAGAAAAACTGGTTCATGCATTTGTCACGTCTAGACTGGACTATTGCAATGGTTTGTTATCTGGGTGTCCAAATAGTTCTTTAAAAAGTCTTCAGTTGATCCAACATGCTGCTGCCAGAGTCTTAACTGGAGTTACTGGGAGAGATCACATCTCTCCAGTTTTAGCTTCTCTCCACTGGCTCCCTGTCAAATCCAGAACTGAATTCAAAATCTTACTTCTAACCTACAAAGCTCTCAACAACCTAGCTCCATCTTATATTACAGATCTTATTGTTCCATATTTTCCTAACAGAGCACTTCACTGTCAGACTGCAGGTTTACTTGTGGTTCCTAGAGTTTCCAGCAGCAGAATGGAGGAAGATCTTTCAGTTGTCAGGCTCCTCTCTTGTGGAACCAACTTCCAGTTTGTGTCCATGAGGCTGACACATTGTCCAGTTTGAAGACTGGGATTAACACTTTACTTTTTCATAAATCCTATAGTTAGGGTTGGCTTGTTCTGCTGCTATAGACTTAGACTGCTGGAGGACAAACTGACCTCATGTTTTCTTTCTGCTTCTGTCTTTACTTACTCTGCTCAACATGTTTTGTATTTGTAATTATTTTTTCTATCCTTGATGTGTTTTTGTCTTTCAGGTTCACCTGGATCAACATCTGGACCTGTCATTCTGTGTTTGTTTGTCTCTCCTTCCTGTCCTCTCAACCAGCCGGTCAAAGCAGATGGACGCTTGTCCTGAGTCTGGTTCTGCTGGAGGTTTCTTCCTGTTAAAGAGAGTTTTTCTTTCCACTGTTGCCACTGTGCTTGCTCAGGATGGGAGACTGTGATGAAGTAAAGATTCAACTTGTCTGCTGGATTCCTTAGATAGAGAACTTTACTAATTGTCTTTTCAATGTGAATGTTCCTGTAAAGTGCCCTGAGACAACTTTGTTGTGATTTGGTGCTTTATAAATCAACTGAATTGAATTTAACTGACTGTAACAGAGTTCATCTCCTGACAGTAACAGCATGTCTTCTTTCTGAATCTCAGGGCCGTCTCTGGGGGATTTGTGTGATAAGAAGAAGAAGTTCGGATGGTTCAGTCACTCCAACGAAACTCACGGTGAGAAGGTCACCTTTCAGAATAATAATAATAATACTGTTATGTGTTTGTCTGTCATCTGTGTATGTTTCCCATACACAGACGAAATTCGTCTCTGCATTTAACCCAACCACCACCAGGTGGTGCAGTGAGCAGCCAGAAAGCGCTCGGGGAGCTGGAGAATTAGGTGTGCACTCATAGACACCCCAAGGTGTGTAGTGGCCGGGACGCGAACCCGCGTCCTTCGGGTCCCAAGTCAAAAGCCCTGCCACTACACCATCTTGGCTCCTTAAACAGAGCCATAACCAGTTTCTGAAGGACAACTGGACCTTTTGTTGCTAGATCTGTTCTGGTTCCGTTTGAAATCAGTTCCTCAATCTCAGTCAGTTGGACCGAGTCAGTTTGGGTGTGGTACTGGTGTGGTTTTGCTCTGTTAGATAAACTAGGTCAACTAGTTCTTAGATGACTGTCAGAGACTAAAACCTTTTTTGGAATCCGTCTTTAAGTTGATAAATTCGGTTTTGGGATTCAGGTGTGTCCAGTTCTGCTGCAAGTCGATCAGCTCTCTTGACCACAGTAACCCAGGGACATGGTTTGATCCCATGTGGGACAATCAGACTGTCTGGGTTTCTATATGCTTCCACAAATTGTTCTTTTTTTTTTTAACCCTGATGCATGCTCAATAATCCAGGTAGAAAAATCTAAAAAAGCTAAGTCTGGTCCTCTGGACATTCAAAAAACAAAACAAAACAACATACAGTATACAGTATAATGATACTTATAACATCATTATAAAGTTTTTTATATGGTACATGGTGATACAAGATGTATTTAGTAGCCACCACAACCCAACTGAGTGTGTATCTGATAAACACCTGGATCTAAACACCTGTGTGAGCAGCTTGTCACTATAAGATTTCTCCATAAGAATGTTTAATAGTGGATGTGGTGACCCACAGACCCGCCCCCACAGGACACGATGGTAACACAGGGAGGACCGGAGCAACAGACACACAGCGACCCCCAAGCCCAGAG
>JBBPBX010038696.1:0-21717 GCA_038048925.1 Garcialebias charrua
CTGCTTGGCCCGAAAACAATCAACGCATGGCAACCTATGTCGGCTTTGACCATCTCAAAGTAAGAAAATATATTTTTATTTATTCTGTAAATGTGAATAGCAATGTTTAACATTACAGTACACTACTTTACATGCTTAAATGTGTGCGCGCGCTCCGTTAGCATGATAAATAAAGGTTGAATGAATGAATGAATGAATAATTTTTTTTTTTAAATATAATTTTCACCCCCTACCTACGAACGGATCGAGCTGCGAACGGTTCTTAGGTCCCAAACTCGTACGTAGGTCGGGGGTTCCCTGTATGTGTTATTGACTTGTAAGCCTGTATAAAACTTCTCGTTCTCACAGCTTCCTTTCAGAATTGAAAAAGACTTCTGGACAGAAGTCGAAACGTTTTCTGTTACAAATAAAGTCCAGTTGATCCTGAATTGAACGCCTTTTTGATTAGCTATCATCCATTCCATCTCACTCTCACTCTTTCCTCCTGAAGAGGAGGCCATAATACTACAGTCAGAGCTCAGTTTATGCAATCCACCAAACAATTTCATCTCCTACCGCCCTTGAAAGGTTTGTCCAGCTCTCCACTCCTCTCTCCTGCTCCAAGTCGCAACGTCTCAGCTAACGTTCTCCTCAATCTGCCAAGCCAGACCAATCAGAGAGCAGTCATCCAGCAGAGGGGCAGTGTTGCCAGATATATCATATTTATTTTATTTGGAAGACAGGTGTAGGTTATGTAGCATAAACAATAATCAGGTTTTAAAAACACAAATAGTTGATGATTTAATCATTTCTGTGCACCCAAACAAACTCTCATTTGTTCTTATGGTAACACCCACATATCCTCAGAAAGTGTGGGTGCTGCCTATTATGTCAAAATAAATCGTTTTCAATCAAAGGTACAATAATTCGTCTTTTCCTATCTGGCAACCCGTGAAGTGCCGCTCCTCTGGGCGGAGCTGAGCTCGGAGAGGAGCCAATCAGAAGGAATACGTCGAGCAGCGTCACCGCTCCTCAGCTGCTGCCACACTTTAAAAGAGCAGCGACTCTCTGCTTCACTTCAAAAGTTCATCTCATCTCGACAAGACAAACTGGAATCATGGCAAGAACCAAGCAGACCGCCCGTAAATCCACCGGAGGCAAAGCCCCCAGGAAGCAGCTGGCCACCAAGGCTGCGAGGAAGAGCGCCCCGGCCACCGGCGGCGTGAAGAAGCCTCACCGCTACAGGCCCGGTACCGTGGCTCTGAGAGAGATCCGCCGCTACCAGAAGTCCACGGAGCTGCTGATCCGCAAGCTGCCCTTCCAGCGCCTGGTGAGGGAGATCGCTCAGGACTTCAAGACCGACCTGCGCTTCCAGAGCTCGGCCGTCATGGCTCTGCAGGAGGCCAGCGAGGCTTACCTGGTGGGTCTGTTCGAGGACACCAACCTGTGCGCCATCCACGCCAAGAGGGTCACCATCATGCCCAAAGACATCCAGCTGGCCCGCAGGATCCGTGGAGAGAGAGCCTGAACACCACCCTGCACCATCATCAACCACAACGGCTCTTTTAAGAGCCACAAACACTCTGAACGAGCTAAATCTTTTTATTTAATGTTCTCCTCTTGGCCAACATGTTTAATATATATATGAATTAAATTTATAATTCACTTTTCATTAATGATGAGACTGTTTATAAAACCTACAGGTCATCTTTCAAAAGATTGTATCTTTTTGACATGTAATTACTGTAAGAAACTGGGGGGGTCAGACAAACGAGGCTCTTCTCAACACTGTTTCAGGCCTTTGCTTCCAAGTTGAGACTGGAACCAGAACTGAATCTTGAAACCAATGACTTGGTGGTCTCCCTGAAAAGGAAGTCAAGGCTTTCTTTTCTACCTCCTCCATGTACAGGTTGGCAACAATAGGAGAAACTGGAGACCCCATAGCACACCCATGTTTCTGCCTATAATATTGCTCCCCATATGTGAAGTAGGTTGACTGCAGGCACAGTTTCAAGAGTTGACACAGTTGCTCTGTGGAAAGTGTGGTCCTGCTGTTCAGAGTGGTGTCTGATTTTAACCTTAAACAGACCACCTCTACTGCTTCATCAACAGGAATGCACGTAAAGAGTGATGTGACATCAAAAGAGACCATTGTTTCATCAGTCTCCATGATGACATCCCTCACCTTATCCACAAAGTCCATGGTGTTCTGTATGTGGTGTTCTGAGCTGCCAACTACCAACTGTATTCCGTATGTTGCGGGAGTTTCAGAGACATTGAGACGTTTATTCTCTAAACACAACGTCCCAGTGGCTTTTAAACCCCAAAATACATTACGGCAAAGACTGGTTCATCCCAAAGATCCAGTCCCCCGGCACAAACAGAGTAATATTGTGTATGCTGTTCAGTGTCAGGAGGGCTGTGATCAGTCTTATATCGGGGAAACTAAACAGCCACTGGCCAAAAGGATGGCCCAGCACAGAAGATCAACATCATCAGGTCAGGACTCTGCAGTCTACACTCATCTCCAGGCCAGCGGTCACTCTTTCAAGGATGAAGATGTTCACATCCTTGATAGAGAGGAACGATGGTTTGAGAGAGGAGTAAAGGAGGCCATCTTTGTGAAAAGAAACCGTCCATCATTAAACAGGGGTGGAGGCCTCCGGGTTCAACTGTCTCCCTCTTACAATGCTGTTATTGCTAGTATCACTCAGCCCTCTGTGAATAGCAAACAACCATCAGGGTGCTAATGATCCATTGTTAGGCTGATGGCCCTCCTTGATCATGTGAGCAGCTGGTTTCAGGCTGTCATCAGCCAACTGGTTGATCCACTGTGGGAGGGTGCTATTTATAAGACTGAGCTGAACACAGCAACTCAGACTGAGGAAGTCTTTCGGACGAAAGACGAAACGTTTCTACATTTTTTTTGCTTTGTTTTGTTTTTATTTTTTGAATGTCCAGAGGACCAGACTTGGCTTTTTTAGATTTTTCTACCTGGATTATTGAGCATGCATCAGAGTCTCTCTATAAGGCTTCTGCTCATTTTTATATTTAGTTTGCATTTTGCTGATGTTATTGTTCTGTATCGCACTGTTTAACATGGACTTCCTCTGTTTAAATGAACCGGCATAAACCCAACATGGCGACCGTAAGTGCAAAAATATATGAGCCGTGATGTCACGTGCAAAAGACTGATACATGGTTGGGGGTCAGTTCAAATTTTGGTTCTTCAATCCAATGTTCACTGGACGGAGGCACAGAGTTCACTTCATGTAAATGAATGGATGATACTATTGAGCACACGAAGTCCTCTGGGACTGAACTAGGCTCAGGGGTGTTTAGATCTGGGTGGGGATTCCTTGGTCAAGGACCTGCTCACCTGTGTACACACTAGAGGGTGACACGGGAGTGAATTTCTACTCCTGTCCCGTCCCACTCCCACAGAAAATAATCCTGTCCCGTCCCACTCCCAGGCTTGAGTAAAAATTTATTCCTGTCCCGTCCCACTCCTGGTGCAATGACTCCCACTCCCATCCCGCTCCCATTCAAAATGACTCCCGCTCCTGTACCGCTCCCATCTTTTCTTCCTAATTTACTCGTAAGCAATACAATTAATTTGATTTAATCTTCACCACAATGTTTTTAAGATTAGGCTACTTTGTGTTTTGCAGTTTGATTTAAATAGATATAGCAACAGAAACAGTTCATCTGTGGCAGTAGAGGGAGGCATTTTTTGCCTTAATGTAAACAAAAAAAATTTAAATCACTAAAGAGCACAAAACGTAGTACATGGCCTGTGATCTCTATAGATTTTCCTGCAGAGGACCACCTTAGTCTCTGTTTTTAGCTCATTTGGAGGTCAGTTAATTGAATAAACCCCAACATAGAATGTTGCATTTTACTCATTTATTGAGAAATTTCCTTAAAACAGTGACATTACTTTTATGTTTTCATTTTATCAACAAAAATACTGCACAAAACTTGTAAACAAAAGTGCATAAAGGCATTACTTTCACAATCCAGATACCTCTCCGCTCGTCTTTACTCCCTCCATTGCTGCTACTCTTTGAATTCCGGCGAAAGCAGTGGCCTGGGTCATGTAGTTCTTTTAACTTGCGTTACAGTGCAAGCTGGTGGAAAGAGAACTACAAAATGGCGACGTTCCATGTTTTTTTTTTTGTCACGACATATTTCCCGCTCCCGTTAACTTTCGATCCTGTACCGTCCCAATCCCGTGAATAACTGTTAAGTCGATTCCCATCCCACAGGAATCCCGTGACCCGTGGGATTCCCGAAAAAATGTCAGCCTCTAGTACACACTCTGACCTAGCCTGGTTGATACCAGACCCATGTCCTTCACTTCGCTTTGTACTAGGGTCTGGCATCTCTCCCATAGACAGCGATTTCTCCGTTAGATTTTTGAATGGACCAATCAGAGAACAGAAGGCGGAGTTTTGTTAGTTTAGCCTGGCGAGGTCCAGGCTATTCAGATAAAAAGCTCAGAAACCACTCGGTGGATATTTTTTCTGCTACCAGTGTGTAATTATATGTCTCTAATTTACTGACTGTTGGCCTAGATGAAACATTTGAGATAAAATTCGATTTTTTATCATTTATTTTCGTAGCGCACCCGAGGCTGTTTGGAAAATGTCAAACCGAAACTATTTAAATCCAGCAGATTTGACCATTTCGTGAATTGATTTAGGAACTGTTAAGCTCAGGAACACTTCTGATATAACGTCAGCTAAGAAATATATTTTTTATCAGCAGAGAAATAATAGTTTACCTTGTTTTATTGAAAATTCCTTCGTGGCGGCAGCCATTTTGAATGACGACGTCAGTCGACGTCGTTCAAAACTCCGCCTTCTGCTCTCTGATTGCTCAGGAACACTTCTGATATAACGTTAGCTAAGAAATACATTTTTTATCAGCAGAGAAATAATAGTTTTTTACCTTGTTTTATTGAAAATTCCTTCGTGGCGGCAGCCATTTTGAATGACGACGTCAGTCGACGTCGTTCAAAACTCCGCCTTCTGCTCTCTGATTGCTCAGGAACACTTCTGATATAACGTTAGCTAAGAAATACATTTTTTATCAGCAGAGAAATAATAGTTTTTTACCTTGTTTTATTGAAAATTCCTTCGTGGCGGCAGCCATTTTGAATGACGACGTCAGTCGACGTCGTTCAAAACTCCGCCTTCTGTTCTCTGATTGGTCCGGTCAAAAATCTACCGGAGATATCCTTGTCTATGGGACAAGTCCCAGACCCAGCAGTGAAAGGAAATGAGAATTGAGCGGAGCTGCGTAGGAATGGCGAGGTCCAGGCTAACTCTGACCCTAACCAGTCCCTGTATAAAAGACCAAATAGTCCTGGCCAGTAAAGGTTTTGGTTATTTGGGGGCCTTGAGGTTTGCCCCCCCCGGGGTGCTGATGTGGAGCACAGTGATGGACCGTGCATTTTCTGCCTTATCTAGACAGAACCTTTACTTTTTGGAAAATCTCAAACTGCAACAGAATTAAATGTCAATAAAACGAGTAAAATCAATAACAGTATCAACTAAGATCAAAAGTAGAATCATGAGGAGGTAGAGTATGCTCGGTTGAAAAGAAAGGTCTTCAAGCCGCTCTTAAAGTCAACCACAGACTGGGGCTCTCAGACAGTCAGGAAGAGCGTTCCACAGGCAGGGGGTAGCCACACTGAAAGCCCGGTCTCCCATGGTCCTTAATTTGGTTCTCGGAATGTGAAGGAGATTACTGTTCTGTGACCGCAGCGACCGGATGGATGAGTATGGAAATAAGAATATCCTTCAAATAATCTGGTGAAGCCAGTGGTGTAGTCTACGTGATACGTGGGTATACGGAGTATACCCACTAGAAAATCTTGAAAATTTCAGTATACCCACTAAAAAGTTCCCAATGATATATTACATATGTATCACATCCAAACCCTGTCTCATTTTTCACCACTTTTATTGTCTGTCCAAACAGGTCTCACTTGTAAATGAGTCTTTGAGGCTCAATGTGACTCATCTATTTAAATAAAGGTTGAATGAATGAATGAACATATCATTAGGCATGCGTCATTGATATGGTAAATGGCAGTTAAACACTTCCGTAACAATCTATTGGTATACATGTACATTATCTTTTGGAATTTGGAAATGTTCAATATGTTTAAAAATCGAAATAAATTGATTACATTGTACCAACCAGTTTACTTTCGTTTCGAAGCACATTATACGGACCGACTGCGGTAAAGTTATAGTTTTACGTTGGACATCGCGATCAGTGGCTTCAATGGTGTCCAACGCCGAACGTAAAACTAACTGCAGTATACCCACTACAAAAATGTAGACTACACCACTGGGTGAAGCTCCATGTAATGATGTGTAATGAGAGCAGTTTTGTACTGAATTCTGTAGGCAACAGGAAGCCAATGAAGGTTATGGAGAATGGGTGTAATACTGTATGTTCAAATTTACGAACTCTCAACAAGATCCTTGCTGCACTGTTTTGAATATATTGAAGTTTCTGAAGGTTTTTGCCAGGGATTCCAATAAACAGGGAGTTGCAGTAGTCGAGCCTGGAGGAGACAAGCATGGACGAGCTTCACTCTACAATATGAAATGCAACAATAAAAGTACGGTAGTCTTCTGCTTAAAACTCGACTCCTTTGAACACTAGCCAGTGGCGGACTTGCCTATGTTGGGACCCAGGGCAAACTTTTTCAAAAAAGGGTCCCTCCCACAAGTCTGCCACAATGTACCAGTGGAAGCTGCTATAAAATGTAAACTATTTACACCACAATAAATCAGGGTAGGGTAAATTAGAGAGCTATGATTGCTACAAACTTTTTAACACAACCCTTTGAACAACAGCATCAATAAAAATATGCCACTTTATATTTTTAACCATCTTTGACAAACGGAACACTTGCCCTGGTGTGTTTTGCAGGAGAGGAAATAGCTGAAATCAACTTTTTTTTGTTTCTTGTAAAGATTGAGGGAGAAACTGTAATTCTTTTAATATATTTCTGTTCAGAGCACATAACTTTCATCAGATAAGATCAAAACAAACAGCATTAATCTAAAAAACAAAACAATCACTTCACCTTCAAAAACATTCTTGCAATTTCTACTACCGTATTTATTATTATAAGTCAAAAGTCCAACCCCCCCCCCAAAAAAAAACAAAAAAACATTTCAAGACTAAAGGTTATTTGTCATTCGCATCACATGCGGTACATGAGGTGGAACAAAAAATAGCAAAAAAATTAAAGTATAAAAAGAAACTGTATACTGTAAGGATCTAGGATAAACACTAACCAATAGTAATGTAAAATAACACGTGTATTAAACAGCAGCCTGAACATGAGTCGGTTGTGAGCAGATGGGTATAAATACAGTACATATATAAATACACAGACTTATGGGTAAGAAATCAGCAGCATTTGCAAAATACTTGAAGCTTTACACTGGACAAAATTATATACTTCTAGACATTTTTGTCTAGCTTTCGCTAACATCAGCGTTTAGCTCATCTGTAAGACACTGAGTTGTCCTTTTTATGTTTGCAAGTGACGTCATCACGAGATAGGTTTATTTTAAAAGTTAATCATTAGCAGACATCAACACAATGATTACTTTCTGAAAGTGATTAAAATCCAATAAGTGATTCTTGAGATATTTTACTAACTACCAGTGGTGGGCACAGACCGCTAGAGAGCGCTAAAGCGCTAATCCGCTTACAGTGGACCTAAACTTTTTGTCAGCGTTTTTGTGGTTTGACTAACTTTTATAATTCATAAGCGGATTTGTGCTATTTTTATTTAAAATGCAGTACCGCTAATAACTAATTTATCAGTAAAAACCAATAAACTTATTTACAAGCTCTTATGCTGGCTCCGTAGCTGCTTGTTTTACCTTTTTCCCCTCCCTCACCATAAAGAGCAGAGAGGAGGGAGGGTTGGAGGGGGAGGGAGCAGAGCGGAGAACAGACTCGGATCTACCATGTGCCTGGGGATCCCATTTCAGCAGGGGCCCCGCCCGGCCAGTCACCTACATCCCTAACATTGATCCTGCTTGTTAATGTACATTTAACATAAAAATAATTATAGTTACGATGAAAACGATCATTAAATACGCAATACAAAAACCGGTCGATTTCTTTATCCCCCTACTAAAAATGGACTATTCCATCTTGACATCTTCCGGGTCAGAGGTGAACTCGGAGGCTAATTCTGTGGCTAGCTGATTGTGCTGGGTTTCTTGGATAAATCCGCAGAGAACCCCGCTGTTTCAAGCCAAATTAACGCGGCCGGAGGATTTTATTGTGTGTTTTGTGTCGACCACTCGACGGTGAGTCGTTAGTTTTATGTATTTTAGTTACTTTTCATTAAATCTGTTGACTACCTATAGAATGTTGACATCTTCCGGGTCAGAGGTGAACTGGACGCTAACTCTGTGTCTAGCTGGTTGGTTGTGCTGGGTTACTAATGGATAAATCCGCAGAGAACCCCGCTGTTTCAAGCCAAATTAACGTGGCCGGAGGATTTTATTGTGTGTTTTGTGTCGACCACTCGACGGTGAGTCGTTAGTTTTATGTATTTGGGTTACTTTTATGTATAAATGCGGTTGCGACACACCCGTGTATTTGAGATTTAAAAGTGGTTTTAGGGATTAAAAGATCATTCTCTTTTTTGTTAATTTTGTGGCCGAATATGTACGTAAAGTATTAAATAAATCCTTTGATTTTTGTAATTTCATCCTTTTAGGATAATTTTAGTTACTTTTCAGTTGGCAGTGTAGTGCAAATATTGCATAACCCTGCCGGCTATGGACGGTTTTAAAATAAATGTGTGGTCTCAAGGAGAAATATATTCTAAAATTAATTGATTCTTTAGAATGTTTTTTCTAACTGTATGAACAGTATTTGGGCAGCACGGTGGCACAACTGGTAGAGCTGCTGCCTCTCAGCAAGAAGGTTGCCGGTTCAAATCCCGGTCCGGGGCCTTTCTGGGTGGAGTTTGCATGTTCTCCCCGTGCATGCGTGGGTTTCCTCCGGGTACTCCGGTTTCCTCCCACAGACCAAAAAACATGCATGTTAGGCTGATTGGTGACTCTAAATTGACCCTAGGTGTGAGTGAGAGAGTGGATGGTTGTTTGGTGTGAGTGAGACAGGACCCTCTTGTAAATGAGTCCCCGTGACTCAACGAGGCTAGCCTGTATAAATAAAGGTTGAATTGAATGAATGGACAAACAAAATGAGGCACGCGCACACACCGAGACAATTATTCCAAATGTTGGTCATTTGGTGGCGCTACAAAACCCACAAACCTCAAATTTAACCACCAAAGAAGAAAAATATAGGCTCCTCCCCTGTCCTCTAACACGTCCTCTCTACTGACATAAACATCACGGACTCCTGATTTTGTCATTAAAACTTTTCAAAGCTCCAGTAAAGATGTCAGGAAGAGGAAAAGGAGGTAAAGGACTCGGTAAAGGAGGCGCTAAGCGTCACCGTAAAGTTCTCCGTGACAACATCCAGGGAATCACCAAACCCGCCATTCGCCGTCTGGCTCGCCGTGGTGGAGTGAAGCGCATCTCCGGTCTGATCTACGAGGAGACCCGCGGTGTGTTGAAGGTCTTTCTGGAGAACGTGATCCGTGACGCCGTCACCTACACCGAGCACGCCAAGAGGAAGACCGTGACCGCCATGGACGTGGTGTACGCGCTGAAGAGGCAGGGTAGAACCCTGTACGGCTTCGGAGGTTAAACCCTGTTGTGTTCTGAACAAACCAAAGGTCCTTTTAAGGACCACACAAGAATTCACTTCAGAGCTTCTAATCTTCAGTCGTCATGGTTGAGTTGAGTGTTCAATTCCAGGATTTCTGCTCCAACACTGCTAAGTTTGTTCTTTAAATCCAGGTTCAGTTTACAGTAGTGACCCAGTACCATCCTTGTCAACAATTGACTCCAGCAGTACTGTGTGTGCGCATGTGCAAATCGGCACTATGTTCATTGTACTAATCATGCCCTTTCCCTCTGACAGAGTGTAGCTTAAAATCGTGTGACAACACTGCACAGCAGCAAGCAGCTCATTCTCAAAGTAAAAGAAAGTCCTCTTATGTTAGGTCCGGGCAACTCAAATTAACCACTGGCAGTGTGCAGTGAAGCGAGCTCTGTACCGGTCTGAGTCAAAAAGGTGAAGTTCTCAATTTAATCTACGTCCAGGTGTGACTTGAGTTTTCAACAATCACACTAGATCATCTTTTATACATTTTTGAATTACCCTAATTTTACTGTGGTTAAATTAAAATTAAGCATTATGCACAAACAAGACTAATGTTTCAACATTTCTGCATTCTGAGTTTCAGTCATTCAGTGTATTCAGAAAAAGACAGATTTTCGGAGTTTAAACATGTGCGTTTTAATTGAACAAAATAAATATGTCACAAGCAAGGACGTAGATTTCATCTCATTACTGAGGGGGACCATAAACGGGGACATTTATTTTAAAGCAACTTGGGGGGGCGGTCGGCAAAGTTACAGTGAAATGTACCGGTAATGCAAAATGTACAGAGGGAAGTTTATCCAAACTGCATGCATATACTATGCAGAAATCAGCAATAATGATTTAAATGGCATGTATTTTTAATAATAATAATAATCGGTACAATAGTGACACTCGTTCAGAGGCAGTCCTAGCCTATTTGGCGCCCTGTGCGAGCAACCCCAACCCCAACCCCGCTAGGTTGCCAGTGGGGGTCCTCTCCCAGAAAATTTTGAATAAAATAGATGCCATTTCCTGCATTATGGTGTATTTTAATGGGTTGTTCAACATCTCAAAGTCAACTTTATTGTTAGAACTGCAATATGTACAGGACATACACAGGACCGAAATTGCGAATTTTTACCTACATATATAAACTATTCAATAAGTATTTAGAGTTAATGGCAGAACAAGAAGTAGCCTGAGACAAACATGTAGCATTAACACATTATGAACATTATTCAAGAATCGTTTCTATAAGAACATTATCAAATATTTTATATGAACAGTAAGATACTAGCAATAACAGCATTGTGAGATGCCCGGTAGCTAGAGGCATCAGAAAGCGTCTTCAAACATACATGTTCCCTGCTCTTACTCACTTGCTGACTGACGTTTTAGCCACGGTGAACCGCATGAACCTCATCTTCCAAACAGAAGACGTGAACATCTCCTCCATCTCACCTGTTGTGGGCATGACTGCATGTGGCCAGTCTGGAAGACTTAATGAATGGACCAGGCGATGCGGAGAAAAAATTCAACCAGGCTTCACAAGATGGCAAGTTCTGTGGCTTCACCCTTACTCATGGAGATGCGCAGACATTTGCAGCTTTACGCATGGAATACATCAAAGAGGTGTCTAATTCAATCAAAAAAAGATTCCCATCAGAGCATCTGAGCATCATCTCAGATCTAGACACCGTGCTGAATGCATCTCGTTATCTGGGAGCTGAGAACGAGTTAAAGAAATATGGACACTTTGGAGCGCGTCTGTGACTTCTACGGGTCACAAACTGGTGCAACTGAACCACTGGTACTGCTGGAGCGCATGTTGCGGGATTTCCTCACGCTAAAGCGACTGCTTGTGGGATTTGGAAACCCCTCTTTCAGAAAGTCTTGTCAACTTCTGATGAGATCCATCCATCCATCTTCTTCCGCTTATCCGGGGTCGGGTCGCGGGGGTAGCAGCCTAAGTAGGGAGGCCCAGACTTCCCTCTCCCCAGCCACTTGGAGCAGCTCCTCTGGGGGAATCCCAAGGCGTTCCCAGGCCAGCCGAGAAACATAGTCCCTCCAGCGTGTCCTGGGTCTTCCTCTGGGTCTCCTCCCGGTGGGACATGCCCGGAACACCTCACCAGGGAGGCGTCCAGGAGGCATCCTAACCAGATGCCCGAGCCACCTCAACTGGTTCCTCTCGATGTTCTGATGAGTTCAGCTGGAGAAATGTTTCCTGACTTTAAAACTCTGGCTGAAGTGGCATGTTATTCCCGTCTCAGTGTTGCAGCAGAGCGCGGATTTCGTCTTCAGAACAACATCAAGACAGGCATGAGAAGCCGTCTGTCTGGAGAAAAACTGCAAAATCTCATGACAATAGCCACAGTAGCAACCCCCCTTGAGACATTTGACTTTGACCAAGCTGGTGGACAGTTTAGATCCGTGCGGACCAGAAGGAAGGTGTGAAACTGCGTTGTGGCCGCAGGATGTTAACGGTTCATTAGATGCTATCGTTTAATTGAATTGTTTATGCATTATTTCATTTTAATTTTTTGTTATTGCAGATGTACATTCTCTGTTCAGCTTGTTTGGAACTATTATTAATTAAAATGAATGAAAAAATATGGTAATTATTTGACAAAATTAAATGACTGATTAAAATTAAATTTGACAGGTTATTTTTTACCCTGTCTGTCAAAAGGACTGACAACGAAAAAGTCTAGCGCAACCTCTGNCATAGCGTTGAGACAGGTGGGGGCGTGGGTTGGGGCGTGAGAAGCTCTGTTGAGGACAACTGGAACGTAGCTCTTTATTGGCTGATTAAAAACTCTGTTTTTATTGGCTGGAAAATGGCGTGTTGTGGTGTGTTGGTGAGGTATGTGGCCTCATCTCTCTCTCACCCAGTAGGAGGAGCCAGCGAGGTGCTCCCCAGGTTTTACCAGGTGAAGAAGAATAAGTGTTCGTGTGTTCATTCATTCATTCTGTAACTGGTTCTGACGCTCGAAGGATTAAAGGCAACTGCTTGCAGATCAGTTTGTTTCTCCTTCTTCACACGCTACAGTTGGTGACCCCGCGTGAAATATGTCAAGACCAGAAGAGGATGTTGTTTCTTCTTCGGACCCCGCCGCCGCGACGTCCGCTCAGCTGTTGCAGCCGAACCCAGCCGACTTTGCTCCCGCAGCGAGTGTTAAGCTCCCGGAGTTCTGGCAGAGTGACCCGGTTTCGTGGTTCCAGCACATCGAGGCACTCTTTCGCCTCCGAGGCGTGAACGCAGATGAAACCAGGTACTTCTTGGTCGTGTCGGCTCTGGATATGCAGTCAACCCGCAAAGCCATGCCGCTGCTGCGCGACCCGCCACACGTGGGCAAATATGGCGCCCTCAAAGAGTTTCTGCTTCGAAGGTACACTTTGACTTCAACTGAGAGGGCTGATAAACTGCTATCGCTGCCGGGTTTGGGTGACGGCACGGCTGTGAACATGATGGACAAAATGCTGTCGCTACTTGGTTCAGACGACGGGGGTTTCCTTTTCCCTCACATTTTCCTGCGCCAGCTTCCGTCGCAAGTGAGGGCTACTTTGGCCAATTCCCCTTGTTTATCTACCGGTGATTACCGGGGTTTGGCGGAAGAGGCGGACCGGGTCCTGCTGGCTACCAGACGGTTCACGGTGCAGAGTACATCGGTGGAGCCGGAGCAGATGGAGATGGAGGAGCCAGCGGCGGTTTCAGCTGTTGGCGCGCGAACTCGGCGGGGGAGCTCCCTTTGTTTCTACCACCGGAGGTTCGCAAACAAAGCTAAGCGCTGCATCCCACCATGTGCATGGGTGTCGGGAAACGAGGAAGCCGGCGCTCAGTAGCAGCTGTGGGCGCTGGCGAGCGAGGTGAGCTGCTCTTTGTCACAGACTCCCTGTCAGGACGTCGTTTTCTGGTTGACTCTGGCTCCCAGAAGAGTTTAGTCCACCCTGTTGGACCTGAATTAGCAAGCCGAGGCAGTGGCCCACTGCTAACTGCTGCTAACGGTTCTCCCATTGGAACTTTTGGCACTAGACGGGCAACAGTTTCTTTCCATGGTCGTGAGTTCGAGTGGGACTTTGTTGTTGCCTCAGTGACTGTTCCTATTATCGGTGCAGATTTTTTATGTGCTCATGGACTGTTAGTAGATGTTGCTAACCGCAGACTTATTGACGCTGTAACTTTTGCAACTTTCCCATGTGTATCTGGGGGGGCTGGGCCGCTAACTCATGCTAATGTTTTAGTTTCAGGAGATGTTTTTCAAGGTTTGTTGGCAGAATTCCCCTCTCTAACTACACCTGCTTTTTCCTCTTCAGAAACTAAACACGGGGTCGAGCATTTCATCCCTACTACGGGACCGCCCGTTTTCGCACGTGCACGCCGCCTCGACGCTGTTAAACTGGCCATCGCTAAAGAGGAGTTTGGTACCATGGAGAGGTTGGGTATTGTTAGACGCTCTAACAGCCCGTGGGCCTCCCCCCTTCACATGGTACCAAAAGCAGACGGGTCGTGGCGCCCATGTGGCGATTTTCGCCGTTTAAATAACGTGACGACGCCTGATCGCTACCCCATTCCGCACATTCAGGACTTTTCTGTTCGGTTGTCGGGTGCTTCCATTTTTTCTAAGGTGGATCTGGTGCGCGGCTACCATCAAGTCCCAGTGCAGTCCAGCGATGTACCTAAAACTGCAGTAATCACCCCCTTTGGGCTTTTTGAGTTCCTCCGCATGCCGTTTGGACTAAAGGGGGCAGCACAGACTTTTCAAAGGCTGATGGACTCCGTGTTACGTGGCCTCGATTTTGTGTTTGTCTATCTGGACGACATTTTGGTGGCCAGCTCGTCAACCGAGGAGCACCTGTTGCACCTGAAAGAAATTTTTCAGCGCTTGGATGCACATGGCTTGATCATTAATCCGGTTAAGTGCCAGTTTGGTTTACCGGTGATCGATTTTTTAGGTCATCGAATTTCCGCGCAGGGTGCAGTTCCATTGCCTGCCAAGGTGCAGGCGGTGGCAGAGTTCCCACGTCCTCTGGTGGTTAAAAAGTTGCAGGAGTTTTTGGGCATGGTGAACTTTTACAACAGGTTCATTCCCAATGCAGCCCATCTCCTGCAGCCTCTCTACGAGGCCCTGCGCTCGAGGAAGGCGACTGACACAGTGGTTTGGACCCCGGACCGGATCACTGCTTTTGATGGTGCTAAGTCCGCGTTAGCTAGTGCGGCACTCCTAGCCCATCCAGATTCAGAGGCCCCGATTGCGTTGACAACTGATGCTTCGGATATAGCTGTGGGGGCCGTTGTAGAGCAACGCGTTGGCGACGCATGGCAGCCGTTGGCATTTTTCAGCCGTAAATTGCGGGACTGCGAGCGCAAGTACAGCGCTTTTGACCGCGAGTTGTTGGCGCTATTCTTAGCTACACGGCATTTTCGTTTTTTGCTGGAGGGTCGTTCATTTACGGCTTATGTGGACCACAAACCACTCACGTTTGCAATGTCTAAAGTTTCGGAGCCCTGGTCAGCACGTCAGCAACGACACTTGGCGGCCATTTCAGAGTTTACAACGGACGTCCGCCATGTGGCTGGAAAATCCAACTCAGTGGCAGACTGTCTGTCACGGGTGCTCGTTTGTCCTGTGCTCCTCGGGGTAGATTTTTCTGCCATGGCCGCTGACCAACCGGGAGACGCTGATATAACTGCCCTTCGTGCCGGCGTTTCAGGGCTTAAGCTAGAGGAGGTCAAATTGGGAGAGGGCGGTCCTTTGATCCTGTGTGACGTTTCCACAGGCCGGACACGCCCAGTGGTTCCATCAGGTTGGCGCCGCCGCATTTTTGACTCTGTTCACTCTCTCTCGCACCCAGGTGTGCGCGCGTCTGTGAAACTAGTCAGCGCACGTTTTGTGTGGCCTGGTTTACGCAGAGAGGTGAGGAGTTGGGCAGCGGCTTGCGTGGCTTGTCAGCGTGCCAAGGTGCACCGGCACACTAAGGCACCACTGGAACCATTTCCCATTCCAGCCAAGCGTTTTGACCACGTGCATGTGGACTTAGTTGGTCCCCTGCCCCCATCACGGGGTTTCACACACCTGCTTACAGTGGTCGACCGCACAACCAGGTGGCCGGAGGTCGTTCCTCTTTCTTCCACAACTACCTCCGACGTGGCTGGTGCGTTCCTCTCCACTTGGGTTGCCCGTTTTGGTGTGCCCTCGGACATCACTTCAGACAGAGGTCCCCAGTTTATTTCAGGGCTCTGGTCCGAGATGGCGCGCTCCTTGGGGGTGCAGGTGCATCGCACTACCGCCTACCACCCTCAGGCTAACGGGTTGGTTGAACGTTTCCATCGGTCTCTTAAGGCGGCGTTACGTGCTGCGCTAACAGACGTTGGCTGGGTGGAGCGTTTGCCGTGGGTGCTGCTTGGGTTGCGATCAGCTCCTAAGGAGGACCTCAACGCTTCATCAGCCGAGTTGGTTTTTGGTCAGCCTGTACGAATCCCAGGGGAGTTTTTGTTAGACGCTGCCGCTCCACGGTTCCCCGAAGCGGTGGACCCCTATTCGCAGAGTGGTCTTTTGGTTCCGGGTCCTGTGCACCATTGTTTCCCGCAGGCGTTTGTGCCCACTGCACTCCAGTCTGCCCGTTTTGTTTTTGTGCGACGTGACGCCCACCGTTCGCCCCTCCAGCCTCCGTATGACGGGCCGTTTCGGGTGCTCGAAAGGGGCGCGAAAAGTTTTGTTTTAGACATGGGTGGGCGTAGAGAGCTGGTTACAGTGGACCGCCTGAAGCCAGCCTATGTGTTGGCTGATGATGAGGTGTTGCCGGCTCAGGTTCCTAGACGCGGCCGCCCTCCTGCTCGACCCCATCTTCCGTTTTCTCCCCCCAACTGTGTTCCTCCCCCTGTGGCACAAAATGTTGTTCCTGCACGGGTGCCAGCTGTTTCTCCGCCCCCGGGTCGACGCAGTCGGTTCGGCAGGTTGATTAGGGCCCCTGTGAGAGACTGATATGTTTTGTATTTGCCCTTCTGGGTGTTCGGGGGGGGGCTGTGTGGTGTGTTGGTGAGGTATGTGGCCTCATCTCTCTCTCACCCAGTAGGAGGAGCCAGCGAGGTGCTCCCCAGGTTTTACCAGGTGAAGAAGAAGTGTTCGTGTGTTCATTCATTCATTCTGTAACTGGTTCTGATGCTCGAAGGATTAAAGGCAACTGCTTGCAGATCAGTTTGTTTCTCCTTCTTCACACGCTACAATGTCACCTTTTCTTTTTAGAAATGCTTATTTACAACCTGTAGAAGCAAGGGGACAATTTTTTTTTCCAGAGATTACCTGGCTAACATCAGTCTGTGAGGAGGTAGTGACAGAGTGAAGAAATATGTTTATAAAAAAAGCTACATACTGAAGCTTTAAGCGACCGTATCAATTTCTTTGCGAATTAGAGGAAGTTAATTCGAATCGTGCCGTTTCCATTCACCTTTTCTGATGCAATACTTCAAAATGTGCATCAAGAAACCTTGATGGAAACACGGTTAGTCAGCCCTCTGTGAATAGCAAACAACCATCAGGGTACTAACGATCCATCGTTAGGCTGATGGTCCTCCTTGATCATGTGAGCATCTGGTTTTGGCTGTCATCAGCCAACTGGTTGTGTAACCCTGTGAGAGGGTGCTATTTATAAGACTGAGCTGAACACAGCACCTCAGACTGAGGAAGTCTTTCGGACGAAAGACGAAACGTTTCTACAAAAAAATTTTTTTGCTTTGTTTTGTTTTGTTTTTTTGAATGTCCAAAGGACCAGACTTAGCTTTTTTAGATTTTTCTACCTGGATTATTGAGCATGCATCAGGCTACTTAGAATATTTTGTTTAGCAATAAATTGATCTAGTCCGTTCACAAACTGTTTTTCTAGAATTTTTGAAAGAGAGAGAGCGAGAGAGAGAGAGAGAGAGAGTCTTTATTGTCATTTGCACCACATGTGGTACATGTGATGAAAACGAGATTATGTACACAGGGTCCCAGTTACATCCAACAACAAATGCAAGAGAAAAACAGTAATAACATCTAGGATTAACTAAGAAAAACATCAACTAGTAATACACTAAGCCCTAATGTAATAGAAAAACATCATTATAAACAGCAGCACGAACACGAGTCTGTATGAGCAGATGGTCACAAATGAACACAGCAACAAGAAAACAGATCAGCATCAGCATGATGTGATATTTTGCAGTGTTTATTCGTGTTGATTATTTATTCATGAGTCTAACAGCCTCAGGGTAGAAGCTGTTCCTCAGTCTAGTGGTTCTACATTTGATGCTCCTCAACCTCCGTCCTGAGGGGAGTGGGGCAAAGAGTGAGTGTGCTGGGTGAGTGAGGTCTTTCATGATGCAGGTGGCTCTTTTCCTGCATCTGGAGGTGTAAATGTCTGTGATGGTGGGGAGACTGACTCCAACAGACTTCTGTGCAGCCTTCACCACTCTCTGTAGAGCTTTCCTCTCTGCAACTGTGCAGCCTCCATGCCACACGTTGATGCTGGAGCACAGGATGCTCTCCACTGCACACCTGTAGAAGGAGGTGAGGACTGGGCTGCTCAGACCAGCTCGTCTCAGCCGTCTGAGGAAGTAGAGTCTCTGATGACCTTTCTTGATCAGGCTGGTGGTGTTGTTGCTCCAGCTGAGGTTATCATTCATGTGTACACCCAAGTACTTGTAGCTGGAGACCACTTCCACTGCAGATCCACTTATGTTCAGTGGGGTGTGGGTGTGTTTGTTCCTTCTGAAGTCCACAATCATCTCCTTTGTCTTCTTCACATTCATGTGAAGGTTATTCTCTTTGCACCAGCTCTCCAGGTGTTCCACCTCCTGTCTGTAGCTGGACTCATCATTGTTTGTGATGCATCCCACCACCGCTGTATCATCTGCAAACTTAACAATATGACAGCCTGGATGTGTGGCTGTACAATCATATGTGAGCAGAGTGAACAGAAGAGGGCTCAGCACACATCCTTGAGGAGAGCCAGTGCTGAGGGTTATGGTGGAGGAGGAGAAGTTGTGGATCTTCACGGACTGTGGTCTGTTTGTTAAGAAGTCTAAGACCCAGTTACAAACGGAGGGGCTTAGTCCAAGTGTGGATAGTTTGTCTATCAGAGTTTGGGGGATCATGGTGTTGAAGGCAGATGTGAAGTCCACAAAGAGCATACGGACGTATGAGTCCTTCTGATCCAGGTGGGTGAGAGCAGTGTGGACCACAGAGGAGATGGCGTCCTCTGTTGATCGGTTCTCGCGGTATGCATACTGATGAGGGTCCTCGTTGATGTTGACGGTTGTCTTGATGTGAGACATGACCAGTTTCTCAAAACATTTAGCGACTATCGGGGTGAGGGCCACCGGTCTATAGTCATTCAGACCAGTCACTGTGGAGCTCTTTGGAACTGGGATGATGGTGGCGGTCTTCAGGCAGGTGGGAACTGACTCCAGTGCAAGTGAGGTGGTAAAGATGTCAGCCAGCAAGCGTTTTATTTCCTCTTGTTGCTATGGAAACATGCTGATTGAAGGTTGGGAGGGAGACCTTTAAATCAGCGTGATTGAAGTCACCTGAAACAATGAAGAGCCCCTCTGGATATTTACACTGCAGCAAGCTGAGTAAGTCATGAATTTCTCCCTGGGCGACATTAGCATTAGCATCAGGGGCTATGTAAATAACAGTGATAAGGATCACTGAGTAGTCACGTGGTAGATAATGAGGACGGCACCTTACTGTGATCAACTCCACAGCAGCTGAGCAAAGCCTTTGACAGCAGCACAGTGCACCAATCTTTGTGCATGTAAACACAAACACCGCCGCCTCGTGTTTTTCCCGTAGTCTCGGTACACCGGTCCGTTCTGAAAAAGAGTCAGTCATCCAGCTCATAAACAGAGTCCGGTGTATCCTTAGAGATCCACGTTTCCGTGAGGCAGAGCACAGAGCACCTCCTCATTTCCTCCGACGCTGTTACTCTCAGACGGAGCAGATCCATTTTGTTGTCCAGCGAGCGTACGTTAGACAGAAAAAGAGCCGGCATCGGGGGTCTCCCGGTTTTAGCGTCTGCCCGCAGTCTCGCCATAATTCCTGCTCGGCAGCCCCGCTTCTGACCTCGGGAGCACCGCTTCCTTTTCTTTCCCCTGGAGCGTGAACCGGAGCGCATCTGCTTCCAGAAAGATGTTCTTAAAAGCCCCATTCTGCCGAGCTCTGATTTGAGTTCGTTGCTAATATCAGCTGTGCCCTGTGGTAAATCTGTTCCGATTCTTAACAGTTCAGTTCGGCTATAATTCACCCGCAAAAAACGCGCAGTCAGGTACAAAAACACTATTAAAATTACTAAAAACTAGGGATGAACCAGGAGCCCGTGAAGCTGCAGCCGGTCTGAGCGCGGCCATCTTGGATGAAAAAAAAAAAGATGAGAACTGTGGTAACAAGGACATTGGTCTATAATTGTTGAACATACATTTATCACCATTTTTAAAAAGAGGAACTCCCTTAGCTACTTTCATATTATCTGGAAATATTCCTGTTGAAAATGATACATTACATAAAAACAAAGGTATGTAAATGGCTCAATAACATGACTCATTATGTCCTTTACAAACATCATATCCATGTCCGCCCAGTCTTTTGATCTCTTGTCTGTAAGATTTTTTTACTACATTCATTAATTCTTCTTTGTCAGTTCCATTAAGAAAAATACTGTTGGCAAAACCTATGATTGAATGGCTCACGTTATTATCTACTTTTGGTATTTTAGCTGCAAGGCTTGATCCAACATTCACAAAATAATTAAATCCATTTACAATTTCATTCTCATCATAGATTTCATCGTTGTCCTTTACAAAATATTGTGAAATACCAGTTTTAAAAGTTTTACAGAATCTCACTATGCTACAGGAAATTGTACCACGAACAATATTCATGAAGGAGTTTCCAAAATAAAAACATCTACAAGAGTTTTCAATCTCCTCATCTTGTGTTGAATAGATTTTGAGCGTCTTCAAAAACTTTGCCAAACAAATTTTCTCTTATCAACCTTATGAAATATTGTTTTAGTGGGTGTCTCAAACCCTTCACAATTCTGTAATGTTAGAAGACTAGAGCTCTGTTTTTGTGATTAAAAAAATATTTATACCAAAACTAAAACAAGAAAACACAATCTAAAAAAAGAAGAAGATGGAACTCAAACTGACCTCGGGTTAACAACAACAGGTGGATGAAATTGTACAAAGTAATAGTGGCAACTTTTTGTGGCTGATTGAGCAAAAGCAGGTCTGTGATGCCCACGTATGTCTGGGGGTGCATCCACACCGCACTACCGATGAGTGCACAGTTGTCTCCAACTCCTTCAGTCTGTGCAGGAAACAACCTAACCTGTTTAACTTGTCAGGCAAAGCAATAATTATTTTATGAGCCTAATGTACTGTATGTTATTTTTTTGATTTCTTGAGATCATAAATTTTTATTTTATTTTTTCTTCTTTCAGCTGCTCCCTTCTTTAGGGGTCACCACAGCGTACTAAGTCGCACGAAGACTTGTCAATTGCTTTTATGCCGGATGTCCTTCCTGACACAACGACAGACCACTGAGCTACCACCGCCCTCTGTGTGGAGCAGAGAGCAGCTATCACCCGGGTAGCAGATGGTGGGGGATTAAGGGCCTTGCTCAAGGGCCCAGAGTGAGAAAAATGAGGGTGGAGGCAGGTGTGGGTGTTTCACCATTTCCACCCACAGTTTGATGTTGTCAGTCTGAGGATCTGAACCTTCTGATCACAGGCTCGCCTTCTCTGTTCTTCTTCTCTGTTCCACCGTTACCTTTTTCTTCTTCTTGTGATCAAGGATAAAAAGAAAAATTTAGGCTACAACCCTGAATGTCCAGGTTTATAAACAACAGGAAGTGCATACACACACACATGCATACCCCCCCCCCCCCACACACACACACACATACATATACAGGTAGTCCTCGA